>QVNV01008916.1:0-13067 GCA_014825455.1 Pseudomyrmex pallidus
ATTCCATTTCGCATCTCCGGATCCGAGCGAGATTCGTTGCGTCGACGTACGTGTATGCGTGCCGACAATTGATGGAAATGGATGTTTGAAAATTGATTTTACGATATCAAGAAGAATGTACGGTCGGGTCAAACGCGAATGTCGGGAATGAAATCAAATAAGTTTCGAAATCGTAGCACGTCTCGCGGTACTTCCGCGAACAACTTAAGAAGGGGTTAACGACAGTCAACGCGGCCATTAAAACTTCCCGTGTAGCACGCCGGGAACTTTTCCGCGGCACTGTAGGTATAATTAAAAATGAAAAAACCCCTCCGGTCGCTCTCGCCGAAGACGACGGAATAAAACGTCAGTTTATGGCGACGCGGACGAACTTGCACCATTGAAAGTTAAAAGGCCGAGCAATTTCGACCACTGATACGACCTCTCGTTTTAGACCGACGATGAGAGTAAAACGTTCGTCTTTGCCTATAAAAAAGATTATTTTTGATCCTTTCTCCCGAAATGTGCGAATAAATTCAACCGGAAAATATGAGAGCAAATACAGAGGTATAAATTTGTTTTTTGTCATTTAAAAATTTATATTTCATATCGTAAAGCAATGTGTGCAATAGAGGAATATGATATTAAAATATCAAACATTTTTCAGTTTTTATTCAATTCTACTTATTCAATAGAGACAACTCACACACACACACATAACTTCAATAAAAAAAAAAAAAAACATTATATGTAATGAATCGTAACTCGACTTTGCGAATGTTGCAATATTCCGAAAACTCGCTTGTAGACAATATTTTGTTACGGCGCGAAATGTCAACCAGCTTCTGTTTCCCGTGAGAAGTGCAAGAAAACGCGCGAATTAAACGTTCTTTCGAAATTATGTTCATACTTGCCGGGCGAGGTGGACGCGTTCGAGCGGGGGTGGATGGCTTACGAGCAATAATCTGGCTATTAGGGGGTGTAAGGGGCGGGCCCCTACGTGCTGCCATGCCGAGGAGAAACCGGGTGCGGCGCGGCAGCCTCCTGCGGGGGTCCTTACAAGCGCGTAAACTCAGTTTTACTAGCAGTTAACATTTTACGAGTCAGACGGTCCGCCTGTGTTGTTCGCTCTCGCTCTCGTTTGCCTCTCCCCTCTCTCTCTCTCTCTCTCTCTCTCTCTCTCTCTCTTCCTCTCTATCTCTCTCTCTCCACGATTGACATATACGCGAGAGCCGCGCGACTCAGCACACGAGACACCCGATATATAAACTCATATCGCCCACTAAAGCGTCGACGTGTAACGCTCGTCGTTTTCGGGGGTCGTTTGCGAATGAACTACATTAATACGACACCCCGTTGAAGACCAGGCTAATTGTCCGACTAATTTGTATTTTGCAAAACGACCAAGCGACTAAGGAAACCGCTAATTCGAGGGCGTTGTTGAATACCGACGACGATGCGATCTCCGCGATCGTGACGAGCTACAAAAAGCTCCTGTGCGCTACAAACGAACGAATTTTCTATTTCTATAAAGTCAAAAATGCAATACGTGTTCTCGCATTTCCGTTCTCTGTTTTAGTCCGCGGCTTAAACGCATTTTTTCCTTCTCGATCGCGCGTTTTCAGTATCCAACAACCTCACATTTTCCTTCCACACGCGTATCTGCTACATCTATTCTACCACCCACTTTCCGTCTGCCTATGCCCAATATCCCCGCGTTGTTTTCCGCCGCGAAAAGCGGATAGCAGCCGACAACCCTTTGTTACCGTGCCTTATCTTAATTGCTTTCACGGGTTCGCGTTTAGATCAATACACACCGCCCGGCGTTCTGCCACCGCTCTTCTCTCTGTCGCTTCGCTCCGTTCCACGAATCTAAATTATCCCGAGGGTTGTTTCGACGCGAATTCTCGCTGCTCGTACTTTCTTTTTCTTCTCCCTCTCTTCTCCTCTTTGTATATTTTAAGAGCTCCGGTTGGAATTTCGTCGATGATGGTCTGAGAAGTTATCACACCACACTTAGTGCGACGTCGTTAATGTCAAGATCGTGGCTTCTCCTCACAATATTGGCATCTTTTTAGGGACATTGGTATTTTTAAAGAGATATGAAAAAAATTAGCATCACGAACAACGCGCGAACAAAGAAGCGCAAGAAGATCAAATAGTTGTTTGTTTCGATCTCATCGCGCCGACTTATACATATTAATCCAAGTGTAATCGCGTCACTTTATAAATCGTAGTTCTCGAAACCCTACTCCTTGTCTTCATTCCCGTTCGTCTCCCTCCGTCTTTTCGGTCCTTTCTCACGCCTTCGCTCCCTAATCCGAACGCGGCAAGAGAGGAAAAAGAGAGAGAGAGAGAGAGAGAGAGAGAGAAGAAGAAAGGGAAGGTGGCCGGGATGGCTGCTCTTTTAATTTGAGGGTGAATCCCGAACGCTAGGGGTTCGCCTTCCAAACGAGATTCAAAAAGAGAGAAAGAGAGAGAAAGAAAGAGAGAGAAGGAAGGCCGTGCCCCTTGGGATACGATATCGACGATCCGTAAGAATATACCGGAGCTCTTCTGATTTACGAAAGAAATCGAGACGCCCGAGGTTCGTGGCCCGAGGTTCGTGTTTCCAAGCCCCATTCCTCCTTCATTCGACGTGACATGACACTTGCGTGCCGCTTCAAATGTCGAAAGATAGAAAAAAAAAAAAAAAACCTTCCGGCGCACGATAAACGCGTCTGAACGCGCGCGGAGAAACCTTTGGGTATTAAAATCGCGTTTATATCCGATCGATACACATGTCACGTTTTTTACCTTGAAGAAATTTAATTCGGCCGGTTAGCACGAATGTTCTAATTCGGTTTTATCGTCTTCAGTTTTCTTTTTTCGTCTCAGATTTTTAATAGATCGCGCGTTTGCGTGACACGGTAAAGTATAATATTTAATTGACATTTATCGAAATGTAACATATGCGCGCGTTATATAGACCATTAAACTGAAGTAGTGATGATGTAACCATCTTTATTTTAAGCTTCTTGATCGATGACAGTTATTTTGACATTTCTGTTTATTTTGGCTTGTTTGAGAGGCTCCGGTTGGTAAGCGCGGCGCGAAAGAAAATATCGCAACGAGTTGAGCAGAATTGATTTTGGCGTCTGTGCGAAGCGCGTATGTGTTATTACGTTCGAACAAAACAATTTGACGCGTAAAAAGTTACTGGATAGGACATTGTATTTAAAACAATTTGCGATAATTGAGAAAACACATTGAAAATACACATATCGCAACAATACTTAAATATTTAAGAAAAACCGACTGTCAAATTTTAACGTCGTATTTTGACGACGAACGTTGGCTTCATGAAGTCGCTTTTCATCATGCTGTGACGCGAATTATTCTCGACAGTTGAAAACCATCGTTTCGCGCGGTATTCCGCGTTGATCGCGGATTTATCGACGCGGAAGTTCCGACTGTCAACGACAAGCGGGATTTCTGGTCGGTCGAATCTCGAAACCCGGCCCCTCCCATCCTCCGCGGAAAACAATGTTTTGCAAAGTTCGGCGCTCGTTCGCTCGCGTTCGCGCGTATATCTCCCCGCTTTATGTTCGCTCGCGAGAGAGAAGAGAGAACTTCTTCTCGACGATTTCTTTCGCGCTCCGGCAATTTCGTGCTTCCGCCGCTCGGAAAAGGATCGCCGCGCGAACTGTGGCATTTCGCTCGCAACGCTCCGCGCGAATGTTTTTCCAGCATCGACGTCGTCACCATTCCTCTCCTCCCTTTCCGACCCTCTTCCTATTTTGCCATCTTCCTACGACTCGAATTCGTTCAACCATATCTTCGCCATGTTCCACCCGTCCAACTTCGACCACCGCCAACCACACCGCCACCCTCCCGCCCGTTTTCCTTCTATTATTTTTCTTCCTTTTTCCAGCCACTTCCGCCGGAACACTCGTCCCCTTTCCGCTCGCTGTGCGGGCGGCTGTCCGCCCACCCTCTCGTGCTCCTCTTAGTCCCGTAAATCAAAACTCGATGCGAAAACGCGGCCAAATGTACACAACGCGTGGCGCCCGACGTACCGGGTGTCCGGAACGATCGCCGACGGTCATTGATTTTCGCCGCCTAGGCGGGATAAGAGTCCGAAGATATGCTTCTCGAGAGAATGTTCAGGCCTTTATTTCTTGGCCGTGCCTTCAAGGCATTATATACGTCTCAACCGCTGCTAAAATAAATATATATTATAACCTTCAAACTCCCCGATATCTAGTAGGAATTTAAAAAACAAATTAGAAAACTACTGGTAAGTTTTCAATCTTTGAGCCCTTCAATCCGTAGAGGAAACAAAGAACAATAGTAGAGGGTGAAAAATCGCAAAGCAAGTGGGGGGTGACTTGCTTCGCCGGTAGCCGTGGGGATCAAATAAAATTTTACAGCCGCGAAATCGCTCAATAATTGTTACGGCTCGCTTTGATCGCGTAAAACACGTCGTAAATGTCGAAAGGGACGACCCCCTTGGTCGACAGGAATTATAGTTAACCCCCTTACGGCGGCATTATGCCCACATTACTGACTACGCCACGTTGCGTTCGCCTCTCTCTCTTCCCAACTGCCTCTGCGTATCCCTGAAAAATCTTATCTTATCCTTCGGGGCCGAAAAGGTCGTCACGTTAAATCCGCGCACTCAATAAAAATGTGGAAAAAGCGGCGATTTCTTTTCGTTACGTGAGAAAAAATCTGGATTTGAAAAATAGCTTAGTTAAATTTTGTGTGTGTGTACATTTGTCGTAAAGACGTACGGCCGAATATTTGAGTTAATCTGACGCGCGAATATGTCGATTTTTCTCATTCGTTTCTTCGATCATTACGCCGAGAGGCTGGTTAGTCTCTCGAAGATAGTGAACGACTTTAGACCGTGGCAATATCGAGAACGCGCGACGCCGTTAGTAACCTCGCGCGAGTTCTCAAGTATTACCAAGCCATTGTTCATTTCCATTACGGTGTCGAGCCGAAGAGCAACAAGTTTAATAGTCCTCGCATGCGGTTTTATCGCACAATGAATTTCTAAGCGATTGCACAGCGACATTGCGTTCGCGGACTGTACATATACGTATACAGTATATATATATATATTGATCTCAAACTACTCTGGGGTTCTCGATTACGTGTTTTGCATATAATAACGTGCAAAATGTAAACGGAAACGTCCTATCGCGAACTCAGCGCGTCGGTCGTCCTAAAGGCGCCGTAACGAGAGTACCGTCGAGCTTATCTTAATTTCAGACCCTCACGACCGAGAAGGATATCGTCAGGATATTTCGAATGTTGATGCAATGTTCCGCGTGCTCTTTTATACATCTGAAACCAATCTTATGCCTCATTCTCCTCATCTTAATATCTTCTCTCGTCATGCGACACACAGCGTCGTCACACAGTTTGCAGCAAGTTTCGTAACAAAGTACGCTCGTCGGACAAATACTTTTTTCGAGTACACCGAGTGTACGTTTCAGAGTGTATACATGTTATGATCAAAGCCCGAAGCACAAGCTGTCCTAGAATTGACTGGTCAATGCGCGGAATCAAGCCCGATTGAACATTTGAGACGTATAAAATATCTCTTTTGTATCACATATTATCGTACACGTGTGGTCACTCCCTCCCCGTAAAAATCCAACCCAACCTAATCTATAGTATGTCACTGCGATAATAGCGTACATTGAAAAATATGCTAAAAACCTTGTTTCAGACTTTGACCACGCTCCGCGCATTGACCAGTCAATTCTAGGATCGCCCGTGCTTCGACCATGCCAGTGGTCGTTTGCAGTGTGAGATGGAGCAACCAACGGTGAGCTCGGGCGAGAGAGATCTTTTAATGAAACGCGGATGTTAGAATGGCAGGAACGCTGCAAAATGGTCTAGGCGTGCTATGTACCCCCCCACGTGTACGGGAACACACATACACTGCGGCGTCCGCCAGTTTGTACACGGACGGAGAGACGCGAGAGAAGTGCGGAACTGGCAGACAGAGAGAGAGATACAGGCGGCAACGGTGGTGGTATAACTATGGAAGGCATCCGGCTTGTAAGATACATATATAAGAGGTATATATACGTATTTACACATTATACGTAAGTATGTATTATCCGTGTGTATGTGTGAGCGCGGTGAGTGCACGAAGCGCGGGCGTCTCGAGGCAAATTAAGCCCCCTCGACTGCGCTTCGGCTTCGTTATTGAAGTGGCATTCCTACTCAGGAACCCTCGAGAACTTCGTCTCAACGCTCCGCGTGCGCACCTCGTCGTGGTTAACTTTAGGCGGCGGACTTTTTTTAATAGCTTAATAACCGCGGGGAACACACACTCGTCGCGGCCTCTCGTCTCGTAAGCACGGCGAGATGAGAGACATCACACGTCCGCGAGAGAGCGAATCGCATCGCTCGGAATTACGGAAGCAACCGATTGTTTAACGATCCCATCGCGCAAAGACACCTCGTCGTCTCTTTGAACGAGCCGCGTTTGTAAACCTCATGAATTTCGCAAGTCGCTTTAACTGTTCTGCATGTGTGTGTGTATACGATCGGGCTATAGAAACGACGGCGCGGAACACGATCTCATTACTCACTTATGCCGCTCGCGAAGTTACGAAACCCACCCTCTCTCGCGCGAGGATATTGTTTTTGCCGCGTTTCTAGACTCCGCTCGAAACTACTCCCACTGTGTGTGTACAGCTGCGAGTTCGCAGAGAACGACGCACAGAACGAAAGACGACAGTTCAGTGCCTGTGTGTATCTCTGTGTCTTTTTTTTTCTTCTTATTCAATGCGGCCTCTAACGGGCGCGTATCAGCGAAACTAGTTAGCCTCGAGTACACATTGTTGCGAGACAATGCGAGATACAAGGATGGATAAAATAAAAAAAAAAAAAATTGAAGGTGGTGCTTCACGGACGAAGGAAGAACGGGAAGAAAGAAGGGTTGCGGATGGGTGGGAAGGTATTAATAAAGGGTTGCATGTCGACGGCGGAAAAGAGGCGGGCGCGCGAGAGGGATGAAGAAAGAAATTCTTATTGCTTGGCAAGTCCGGCTTTTCCGCAATATACAGCGCAGGTGTACCGAATGTGTAGCCCCTCCTCGTCTCTCTCTCTCTTTGTGCTTCCGCGGCTTCGTCCGCGTAGGGTGGAAAACACCCTTCGCACGCATGGTCAGTGCCGTATCCTGTATACCGAAGACCACCCTCCCTCTTTAAATCTCTCTCTCTCTCTCTCTCTTTCTCTCTTCCTCTGTCTTTCTCTCGTCTACTCTGACCACTTCGCTCGTTCGGCAAAATGAACCGGACAGCGTTGATCTTTACGAGCGCGTGAAAAAAGGTGACATTTTTTTCCACATGTGTCCCGTGACACGTACAATTACTGGCGACCTTACAATTCGTAAATTATCATTTCGAATTATTTTGCGCAGTTTATATTTCTTCCGCAATTGAATGAAACGCGACGTAAATAAGGTACGTCTGTTATTTTCGACGCTCATTCGTCGAACGTTCGTACCTTTTTCTAAGTTTCCGTGACACGTCGCAAGGTGCGCTAAAAATATCCACCATCTAAAGCAAACAGAAACGCGCTCATGAACCTATAGTATCATGAACCTATTCATACCTCACCGTGGAACTCGACGATACGCAATACGTCGATGATAGAGTTTTATCGGCGCAAGAATTTACGAGTGCTGGATGTATAAACATGCACAATTCGTAAACATACGACAGGAAACGCCTACGCGCAATCTTTCTGAAAGTCTATAAGCCCGCCAGCGAAACAGGCCTGTAATAACGCGCCCGGTCTAATGACTCTATATAACCTTGTTTATGCCTTATGGCAGAAGAGCAAACCTCAGCGACAAACTGGAAAACGAACGAGAAGGAGCGGCGGATCCGCTTCTCCGATCCGTTTCTATTTTACGCGCGATAAGCCACCGTCGTCGTTGAGCTTATAATAAAGTCGGTATCGAAAATAACACGCCGATCCGGCAAAATTCCGAAAAGGATTTCCGCGATCATCCGGGAGCCAGACGATTTGTTTAGCGGCTGTATCCGTCCCACGCGCGAGATAAGCTGAGATAGGGAAACGCGGACTCGAAATAACATTGATAATAGTACTTTATGATGAAATCGGAAGATAATAATAAAGTCGCGAGATAAAATCCGACAGATATAATCTCTGAAAACGTGCGCGCGTCTCGAGTGCGAACTTGTATATTTTTAAAAATTTTTAACTCGAACTTCTCTCTAATTTTTCTCCAATATGGAGATGCTGAATTTCGTCGCCGTTTTTCGTTCGGAAAGACTTGCGAGAGAATGACCAGATTTTTTTTATTTTTTTTTTTATTTTTACATCATCTGCGCGTATGTGTCGAAAAATTCTGCTGAGCGAAGTATTTCCTTCTCCGAGTCTTCGGCCGGCCGAAAGCCCGTTTCCACCGTATCGTCCCTTTCCTCGGGGGTGGGTGAACACGTCCGCCACGATGTAGAGAGGGGGCAGCTGGTGGATAGAAGAGACGGACGAGAGAAATAGAGAAAGAGAGAAAGAGAAGAGACAGCGGAGAGGAGGGCATGGAAGGGGGTGCACCGACGTTCCTGGGGGTTGAGGCGCAGGAGGCAACGTGGCGTATTGATCGAGTGGCTCGCGTCGAGAGAACCAACACCACTTTCGGGCCACCCGGTATATGTGTGTGTCTGCGTACGGTATCGGCGGGATACGTGCGCGCGTGCGCATGTATGCGTGCGAGAGTCAATGCCTATGTAACCACGGACCAACGTGCGTTGTATGTACAGAACACTTCGTGTAAAATAATCCGTGCGTCTCGAAAGTCATTAGAGAGAATAGATGTAAGAAACACGGAGCGGAGAATGCGCTCACGCAACGTCGTTTAACAAAATTTTAAAAGCAGGATAAAAATCTGGAACAAAAACCTTACGATATGAAAAGTGTTGTCAAGAAGATCTAATTTTTGCACTGTTAAGTGCAAAATTAAATGTACAAATCTTTGTAACGTTTGTTGTATTTGGGTAAAATATTTATTCTAATAAAACACAATTTTTTATGAAACTTTTGGTACCACAAAGTTATTAAAGTATTTCGCGAAAGCTCATATATGTACAAAATATTATAATTTAAATAAGAATATATTATTTATTGAAAAGATTATATGTATGTTATACGCAATGGTATATACATACTCTCTCAGCGCGGAGAACGAGAGGCAATGGTCAGAAAATAACTCAGTCGACGCGTTTCCGCGTACAGAGGCACGCATACGTGCGCTCGTGCGTGTGTGGATATGTTGGTGGGCGCAAGCGCGCAGGCAGCCGCGGGGTGTGGATATGGACGCTGAAAACACCATGATCTATGGCGTGTGCATCCCCGCGAATAACGCCGGGGCACTTGGCCTGGAAAATCTCCGGAGTGCATTCGCGCGGATGCACCAGCGGCAGCCGCACACTGTGTGCACGCGCGCGCAAACGCATAAACGTCAATGAACAACGTGCGCGCGGAGGGGAAGGCGAAATTACGTTGCTCTTTCTTCGCCGCGACGCTAACACCGAGCTGCCGTTGCCGAGTAACTTTCGCCGAGTGACGCGCACGTCGTCGTCGGTTTCTACACGAGAGAGAGACGTCGTCGTCTCGACGGCACCGAAACGAAAATATCGGAGAGATATAATTTCAAACGAGGCTTCTTTTTCCTCCCCTCCGAGGACCCATGGGAAATTCTTTTCCGCGGCGAATTTACGGGCTGGCCGGAGAGTTCTGCTGGAATGCTAACGATACTTCGAAACTGTCGGACTGTCGATATCGTCCGTTCTTGAAATGTTTTCTTAATAAATTTCGTTCAGTTATTCCACTTTGAAAGATCGTATTTGCTAGAAATATTAATGAATTGGATTGTCAATCATATGTATGGAATATTCGGGAATTTAAAATATTAAACGCCTCTTTCGCGCTCCCTTTCCTATTCGTCTGCAACAACTGCAGCCGCGTTTATAGCTGAGCCACGCGTAAAATCGAAGAACCGAACTACGTGCTTCGGCCGCGAGAAGAAACTGGTGGAAATTATTCGAGGCTCGCGCTTTATATACCTGGCGCCGAAACATCCGCGATAAAACCTAACGACGTTAGTGCTTTCTCAACGCGCACTCACGACTATAGGACCAATCCCATCAGAGGAGATCGAAAGTCGTCGAGCGGGAAAAGGTCAAGGTTCAATTTCCGAATCGAATCCCTCAAACGATTTAAAATTTAGGATTCCATCAGAACCCGACGGCGAGAGCTCTTTCCACTCAATGACATCGGAGAATCCTTTCGCGTCGAAGTAAAAATTGACAAGAGAAAAAAATCTGCAACTACACACGTACGACATATTTGTTAGGAAAAGAGATTTTAACTCGAGATGCAAATTAGCATCCGTACTAAATTTAGTTAATTGCCAAAAAATTGAGAAACATTGCGTTACAAAATTAACACAAATATTTAATTATAAGCGATGTTGCACGAACCGATCAAGCGATCATTAACGAAATTGTCGGCTTTTTCAAATTTTTCAGCAATTTTTTATGCAGAAACTCGCATGTTCTTTTTTTTAAGAAGATGGGACTGGATGCAAAGTCTCCTTCGAGTTTCGTTTTCATGCTGGTGACTCCCGTGAGTGCCGTAAACGCACACCTCTTGCCGGTGCATCATCATTGGAAAAACCACCCTCACCTTCTCCCTTCCCACCCTTTAACTTCGCTATTTTCTTCGGTTTCCAGTTAACAAAGAGGGCCGTGTCTCTTGTACGCGAAATACCAATAGCTTCGAAGTTTCGACACGGAATTTCCCGAGGTACTACGTAGCAACTTCATTATCCGCGTAACCCATAAATTGTACAGCATACAACTTCAGTAATCTTGAATGTATCGATTAGAAAATGGAAAGTGTTTCTCTCACAGAAGCATAAATATGCATTCGAACATCTTCCTTGACGATGCAGTGCGCGCGCTTTAAGATGAAATAATTGTTTATCTAATATCTCAGTATTACGCGACAAAAAAGGAACATTTCTGTCAAAAGACAAAACAGATTGAAATAAACGTTCTCTCATAGAGTATCTAATGGAGCCATAGACATCAAGTTTAGCCCATAGAGGGGCCAGAGAGGACAATCCGTCCCTGAGGAAGGGTGGACGGTCGCCACTGTCGGCTCGGTTTCATCCCCTCCGAACCCCTCATCGAGAGAAAGAGAGAAAGAGAGAAAGAGAACACAAGGCGTTCGATATCAAATCGTGGAAAAACCGTCGGTGGAAATATCGGGGATGAAACAGAAGACGCATTATTGTGGCTCGGCCGCCTATAACCGTCTTTTTCTACTTTAATTTCGATAGATTTTTATCTCTTGCCTCTTCTTCTTCCTCTAAGCTTCACGTATTTCTTTCGAGCAGTTAAGCCAAGAATTAAAAGAGTTTTTTCCTTTAGAGTAATAACACGTATAAAACGTTTCTCTCTAATACAGAAGGTTCTACGGAAATATCTTCCGCGTGATATTGTACGTTCCCCTCTGGTTTGCGAGCTGCCAGCTTAGCTCCTGTGTGATACGGTGTCATTATTAAAGATTCTTATTAGCGTGGCTAGTCGAGAGAGAGAGAGAGAGAGGTCGAAGTTGCCGCACATCTGGACCCCCGTTATCGACACACGCACACACCCGCGCGCATACCTTTATAATACGGCCTGGTAACGCTTGGTATACAAGAAAAGAGAGAAAGAGAAGAGAAGACAAGGCAACTACTCCGCCGCGCTTTGCGGCTGCCAAGACATTTTTCTCGCAACGCCGCTGTGCATGCATAATGCATGCACATGCAGGAGGGCTCGGGCTTTGCCGCAGACTCCTTACGCGGCAAGAATTCGAAATCCTTCGTCGTGACAATTTTTCTCACCGCTCTTCCTCTCCCCGTCTCGTTTCCTCGTCATGATGATGGCCGTTCCGGTAACCTCCTCGCGTAAAATTGTCGGAATCAACAAGATGATACCGCCGCGCGGAATACGTCCCCTCTCGTCGTGCATATCAAATAAAGAGTTTCTCTCAGATTTCTCGTCGATCCTTCCTCCCGCCGCTCATCCATGGAGAGAGAGCGACGCTTATAGAAAAAAAATCCCCCCCCAAAAAAAAGAAAAAAAAACAAGAAGTAATAAATGACACATGTGTCGATACATAAGATACATACAATATGTATCAGGCACGTTCAGAATTGACGCTTTGAACGTGACGTCCGAAAAAGAAGAGGAGCGCACGTTTCAATAATTGAATACACGTAGTATTCGCAGAGAGTACGAAATCTTTCATATTTTCGAACTTTTTAACTGATAATTTAGGACTTCTGGAAAAAAAACACGAAGAAACGCGTCGTATTTAAATTTCGAACGTGTTTCGGATGCTGTGAAGAAGACAATGGTTTTTTTTTTCTCAAAAAACATCGAGTCGGTTTGTGCCGAGTTGGTCGGCAAAGGATGAATTTTAGATATACGTAATCATCATCTCTTCGAAAGGCGGAGAGACAATAAAAGATCCGCCACAGTGTTGCAGCGAGTAGTCACGGCGCCCCGCGCGCATCCCCAAATCAACCGTCATATTCGAGAGTGGCTCGGTCGGCGCTTCTGCGGCAGACACACGGGACCTGTTGCTGTCGAGTTTACGGTGTTTTTACGAGCGACGTTACAGCCACCCCTGAGTACGGGGGTTGAACACACCCTAGCCGTAGAAACGATATCCCTCTCTTCATTGCCGAACACCTATGTGAGCACTGTCGTTAGAGAAAGAGAGAACGGTCGTTTGCTTGGTTCTCTCTCGCACACAAACGACGTGTCGAATGATAATTTTTAATCATCCGCTGATTGAGAAAAACCAAATAATATCGCGCACTGTTCAGCTGCAACGCGAGCCTTGTTGCTTAACGGAACTTATATAGAAGATTTTTTGCGATCATGAAAAAAAAAAACAAAAGTTACTTTAGATTATTTATCCTTGAGTATATAATTTCTAAGGACATGTAAATCTCAAATTAAATTAGATTTAAAATAGATTAAGAGAGAGATTAC
>QVNV01008917.1:0-13020 GCA_014825455.1 Pseudomyrmex pallidus
AAGGGTAAATAAAGTGTAACGCCTAAGTTGGTAAAATAAAAGTGATATATTGTGTTACTGCAACTACGACTACTATTCTATTAAAAAGCTGATTTCTTCCCGACGTCCCTCCTCGCGGCATCCAAAAAGACCCCACGGGATAACAGTGTATAAGATTCTGATGTTCTTAATCGACCATAAGCTGCCAAATACAAATAAGAGACAATAAGTAATGATAAGTCTGTAGTTCTCTCGTCCAGCAATACCAAGTGTATCAATATGTGGTTGGGTACGCTCCCTAGAAGTGCTCTGCAAACTATCTCGCTCAGACTGACTACATATCTCCTCATTAGTCCCCTCACAGTGGTCTAGTAGTTCTTCCACTCTGCAAAGGATAGTTGAAATTCATTAGGTACATGTTTTCATGGTGCTTGTGCTATGCTCATTCTTACCATTCCTGGGCATAAATCTCTAACAGTAAACATATAACTGCTTGAGAAGTTGGTACTAACCTCGCTAACCTTCTCATCTTGGTGTCAGCTTTTAAAGTTGGTCTTGATATTACTTCATCCCCTGCTAGTTGGATCAAGGATGTGTGTTTTCTAACTGCAGTTGGAGCTATTACTGCGCAGTTTATTATGTTAGACAAATAGCCTGCTGCAATACTTATTTCTTGCCCTGCTCTCATTGATCCCATATGTTCTTCCTGAAAACCTATGCACACATATTCTTCATCATCGCTCTAGCATAATTTACATCCAACATTGATTCCAAAACATGATGGAATAATGATTCTTCGGTCATTACTGATAAGTCATGTATCAACTTATCTACAGATTCAAAATCAAAAACTGTCAACTTGTCTTCTTCTGTCAGTGGTATTGATCCTTCCAGAAATCCATAATACATATTAGGCAACTCTTCAGTTTTATTCATTAAAGCAAGAGTAAGTAATCCCACTGCTCTTCCTGCTGTTACCATTGACATGTAGTCTATATGAGTTTGTTTAGCAGAAACATAGGCCCCTAGTGGATCAGCTACTACCTCTATACAATCTTGCACGTTTCTAAACATAGAGATAGAGTGTGTCAAGTGTGATTTGGCCGCACTTAACCTTTTCGTACCTGTTCCAGGCTTTATTTGCATAGTAACCATGGGTGGCACAACTGTTGATTTTGCACCCCACAGACACATTACAAGATCTCAAAAGAATTTACCATGTGCTCCACTGTTAGATAAATAAGCAGATACTATTGCTGCTTTACAAATACATCTTTGTACAGGTGTCATATATCTAAATCTTTTCCCGGTAAAAGTGTATGCTGTTGCTGACTTTGGAGTTTTGGACTTGTCTTTGTGCGTCATACCGTCATACATATTGCATGTTTGTGCAAGATCTGATTGGCAAGATCCTCTAGGCCACTTTAATTTCACGATCAACCTGGGGTTTTCTCTTTCATATTGTCTAGCTAAGCAGGTTCCATAATCCGGTAATGTATGATTTGAAATTTCTAATTTATTTGCTTCGAAGAATTTAGATCTACAATCCAAAGCAAGTGTATATGTAATGTCCAAAGTTTTTCAATTAGCGTACCGTGTACCTGCAATTTGTACAAATGAGTAAGAAAGTGTTTATATAAAAAATTTATGACATTTAAAAATTAAAAAAAATTTATACATTTTGCCGTGAAAAAACAGCTATGAGAGTATAATATTACTTTATTTGATAATATTGGTACGTTTCTACTTCTGCTGTAGAATATTCTTTAGCTAGACTAAATAAAAATATAAGAATGTGCAGTCTTATATACCTATACAAGTACGCGGTTTTGCACTATTACGACTTACCAGTAAGGATGAAGCCAGGTGTGTCCTGCACGACATATCTATTTTTATTTAATACTTTTGTGACTACATACGAACCTTTGTACTTAGATTTAAGTTTGTTACTTTCACCAGGTTTACCTTATTCCTGGAGATCCCGAATTAATACGTAATTGCCCACTTTATACAAGTGTGACATGCAGATACTATGTGAGTTTTCAAATTCCGTTTACAGATGTGTTAAGTATCTTTAAAATAAATAAATTTTTTGTACTATTGTGTTATAGGTAGTTGAAAATGCTTTGCTATTGTTTACTACTGACAAAAATAATTGAAAAATGCTGTCAAAAGCACAAGTATTGTACAACAGTACAATATTTAAATTTTACCAGCTCTGTAACAGCTGTAGAGTTATACGACGCCATAAGATAGGTGTATAGTTGTTGGAGTCCTGTTTTGTTGTCTGCTTGATGGAGCACATCATCGGTTTTAACTGCTATTGCTAGTAGAATAGCAAGAGGGACATCATCTGCCTTTGGTAAAACAGAGGCAATCATTGGTGAAAAGATTGCTCTAGGTAGTATTTCATCCTCAAATAAAGCAGAAGAATCGAAGATAGCCCTTCCAAAACCTTTATGGAAAAGGCCCACAGTTATAGCTGGGAACGATGCAGCTATTCTGGGAATGGTAATTGTTTTCGAGTCTAACACTGTTCCAGGCCTCCTTTGTACTACATTGATGTCATATTTGGTCTTAAGAATATTCATGACTTCTACCATAGTTTCAGTGCTCTTCTTCTTAATCTTTTCATAAGCAGCTCCTCTAGTGATAAACATCAAACAAATAAACTGCATGTCTTCATGAAATTTCATGTTTGATGTGAATTTAAAATCTTTCTCCTCACCATCCACAGTTATTTTGATTTCTGTGGATTGTAAAGATCCAGGAATTGCCAGAATGTCTTGTTCAGTTTTTGTATGTCTTTCAATCAAGAGCTTGATTATTTCTCTAGGATTGAATCCCTGATATCTGGCCACATCAACACAAGCTTTTAGGAACCCTAAACTATTCTGGATCTCCTTAGTGTCCAAAGTCTTTATATATTTGGCAGCACCAGCATCATCTATCTGTTGTTCTGATAGTAGAGATGCAAGTTGTGATGCAAAATCCCTATCTCTCGTGAGATTTTTTATTCTAGCCTCGAATGCTTGGGCCATTTTACAACTTCTTTAGGACCTTCTTTAGTTGGTCTTGAAGGTGGTAGTATATGACTTCCGACCACCTCACCCAGTTCCACGCCGCTCCCAGCGTCCAACTCCTCGTCCTCCTCCTCACCATCCGTCACAACATCAATCTCCCTGCAAATCACCGGCTTGTTAGGACCAATCAAGGTGCTAACACCAGCCTGGACACCACAATTTCTCACTATAGATGACTCACAGTGCCTTGGCCTTGGCAGAGGAACCAAGTTCACTAATCTAATAGGAGACCAAGTTTCCAATGGCTCAGGGTATTGGGTGCTTTTGTTCTCTCTACAAAAATGTTCTAACGAACACCTACAGGATTTATTGTACTCTATTTCGTACTCTAAGCTCTCATCAACAAAACTCATTTAAGGATATCTCAGTAATAACTGGTAAGATCCACAATGTGTCCGTCAATGTGTCCGGTCACAACTTTTTTTTTTTTTTTTTTTTTTTTTTTTGAGTCGGGGTTATGTGGGACTTTCTCCGCAAACAGGAGGGCTACCCACTAAAACCCCTCGGTGAGCCTACTCTGCGCGATTGGCGAGGAGGCTCCGGAACTTCAGGGAAGAACAATCCGGGACCAAATGGATATACCTTACACGGCTCTTCTTACCCCGTGCATAGGCATCTTCGGTATTCGCTCGATGGTCCAAATTCACCGTAGCTTCTTCTGCTGTTGTTCCAAGCTTGGCTGGAATCTCTGCACTCAGGAACATGTTTTGGACTACGCGCTATGCTTCCTGTTGCTAAACTGTTCTCAGTGGCGGGGTTGTTGACGTTCTTCTCCCCGCCACTATCTCGTCCCTGTTCATTTCTGGGACTTTTTTCACTACAGGAATTTTTCCCTCATTTCCCTGTAGGTCTATAGGGTTGGTAAATAGGTCTCGGATACTTTGTACACCATTGTCTCTAGCTGCGTTCTCGGATCGAATTCAAAACCCTTTTTTTTTTTTTTTTTTTACGTGGGGGAAATCCTTTATGGATACCCTTACCCTGGGGGAGGGTAAGGGTTATGTGGGACTCCCTCCCCGCGCCCGAAGGTGCGGAAAGGTGTACCCACTAAAACTCACCACGGTGTGTCGTCACTCGGCCCTTCATGGGGAATGGCCCGGTAATTCCTTTCTTAGGATGCGCGCGGGCCCTCCCTCAGGCATATATAACTTCCTCTCGAGGGGAGGATGACTTCTCCTTCATGTGATACCTTTGTGATCTGGGTGATGCCACGGGACACACACCGTGCCATCACCCCCACCTCGGGACCAGGTCCAAGTGTTTTTCGGGTGCACCTCACACGCGCTTCTCCAGCCGTAACCTAGTTCTCGTCTGTTTTCGCTCGGTGGTCCAGATTTACCGTAGCTACGTCTTGCGTTGTACCGATCGTCGCTGGTACTTCTGCAGTCAAGAATACGTTCTGGACAACGCGTTGAGCATCTTGCTGCTTTACTGTCCGTAATGGAGGGGTTACACCCGTTTTTCTCCCCTCCACATACTCCACTTCTCTGTTCATTTCTGTTATCTTCTCTACCAAGGGCACCTTTCCTCCGCTCCCCTGTAGATCCATAGGGTGTGTAGCTGGGTCAAGGCCTACACGTACTCCACCCTCTCCACCCTCGTTCTCGGATCGGGCTCCTCCTGCCGACACATGAGCGCCCTTCCGGCGTGTCGATCCTCCCACACCAGAAGTGTCGACGGGTTTCACTTTTTCCAACAGAGCCTCCAAATCTGTAACCGGTAAACGGTACAGATAATCTCTATTGGTACCCGAGGGTATCGGATTCAAAACCTAACCTAACCTAATCTAACAAAAACAAGTTTAATTTATAAAATTATTTTACATTTAATTTCATTTTCGTAATTGTTTCACCAAACAGGTTTTAATTTTTTTTGTCCTTTTCAATTTTTTTGCTTTACTTTTCTTACGACGCAATTTTTGGTCCACAACGCGTTTGCCGTTCGTTGCTGACTTAAGGAAAATACGATATAATATAAGTGTATTTTACTTTAATCGCGACTTAAACTAAAGCGTAATAGCGCACAAGAAATCTACAAGTTTTATATATTTTTGAATTCTTTTCTTTTATTAAAACTATTAAGCAACTGGAACTGTTAAACAAAGTCAAACTATGTAAAATTCTTATACACAATTTAATTAACATATTTTGTACATAGACTAGTTTAAATGCGCTTGCAAAATATATGTAAATTAGCGTAGTTAGTACTATAATATGTTAATTAACGAACTTGTTTAAGTAAAGGTCTTGAATAATGGATATTCACTAATAGTAATTAACATTAAACTAATAGTGAATAACAGATATTTACTAATAGTTGAATATTCATTAATAGTTTGATGTTATGTTATATGTTATCTAATTAATAAATTGTATGTTTTTCAGTAAATAAAAATGTGTTCTCACATATTTAACAATTATTATATTTTTCTTAAATTTTTTGTGTGGCTGATATTTTTTGTTGCACAGGATAGTTTCTGATGTAAAGCTGCTTTAGAAGTATATTTATACTATTTTACTATGGTACTATATATTATACACCATACAGTATAGTATTATATGCTATTGTACTTGTAGTACAATAATGTATGTATTATGTTATAATGTGTAGTACATTATTGTTTGTTGATATTTTGATAGCTCTTCTCGTAATTGTATCTTGTAATTTTGCAATATTGTCATTTTTTAATCTTTAAAAGATACAAAAATATGTATGTAAAATATATATACGAGGGGCGATTCGGTATAATCGAACGAGTTGTGAAGACGCACGCCGCTCAAATCAGATGACAACTCGAGCAATGACTTTCAAACTTCGTAACATCGTTATGGATAATTGCTGAATGAAGTGTGTGATATAACCGAGATATATATAATGGACATCTCATCTGAACGTGTGCACAATATTTTGCACGAACAGTTTAGTACGAAGAAACTGTGCAATCAGTGCCGCGGTTGCTTACATTGGACGGAAGATAACGTCGAATTGATGTTTTAGCCGAGCGCTTGCAACGTTTGAAGCGTAATTCGGAAGACTTTCTGTTTCGATGCATAACGATGGATGAAATTTGGGTTTACCATTACATACCCGAAATCAAAGAGCACTCGAACCAGTGGACAGAAAGCGGTCACCGAAGAAAGCGAAGACGAGTTCATCAGCAGGATGACGACTGTTTTGGGATGAGCGTGAAATACTTTCCGTCGACTACTGTGAAAAAGGAAAAACCATTACCGGCGATTACCATGCGAGCTTTTTACGTTGTTTATATAAGCAACGAAATCAAGAGAAAACAAGTGCACATAATGAAGAAAAAAGGTTTTTCATTAAGATTTTGCACACATTAAACAGCGCATACTTCAACTGTTGCAGGAGCCAAAAGTTACGATTTGGGTCCTAAGTTGCTGTCTCATCTGCTTTACTCGTCAGATGTTGCTTCGATTTTCACCTAGTTCTGAATCTGAAAAAGTGACTTGGTGGAAAGAAATTGTCGAGCAACAATGAAATCATCGATTCCGTGGCATGGATACTTTTCCAAAAATCACTTTTGGATCTACTTTGGCGACATGTCAAACACGTGTGATAATGAGCTAGCGACATTTGACATTAGTTCTTCTGGAAGAACGACACTTGAAATGGATTATTTTCAAGAGCTCAAGAAATCGTTTTACTACAGTGATATAAATACTCTTGAGATTTTCTGATCATAAAGTGGTAAAAAGTGACTATATAATGAAAAAAATACTTTTCAACGATAATTTGTGATTATCTTTTCGATTTGAATATATGTCGATCGCCTCTTGTATGTTTTGATTTGTATATTTATAATTCTTTCTCAAAAAATAACGTGAACATTGTTTTGTGAACAGGTTCTTGTTATACTTATGATTCATCAATATAACTTATTTTTAATATCACAAAACTGACAATATTGTAATTACATAAAAGAAAAAAACCGACAAGCTATTTGCGAGCTTGTTTTAACATGTATACAATGAAATCAAAGTGAAATCGCATTTGGCTACGAAAAAAGAAAGGCTAAGAGAAAAGTTGTTTTTACTAAAACATTGCATCAACTCACACTTTAAATGTTGCAATGTTAAAAAACAATTACTATTTGAGCTTTGAAGAGCTATTTTATTCGCCTTAACCACTAGATGTAGTCTTGTGCGATTTCTGTTTAGTTTGGAATATGAAAAAATAGCAATAAAACAAAGTTTTGAGCAACAATGAAGTTTGTCATAAATAACTTAGAAGAGCTTGAGCAATTATTTTATCTATTTTATTATATTATAAGAACTATATTTTTCTTTAAAGTATTTTACATCACAAAACTTTCTTGTGTAATATGTAACGAGTACATGTCAGTTACACTTAAAAAGTCGAAGTATACAGAATATATATAATATATAATAGTTATATATAATAGTTGAATATGTGAGAAAACCTTTTCTAACAAAAACTTTAAAATAAACGTAGACTACGTATTATTTTTAGCTTATGAAGTTTTAAAGGTTGAAACATAACATGTACTATTTGTGAGTATTTTTTTTTTATTTAAGGATTTACTTTTTTTTTTTTTTTTTTTTTTTTTTTTTTTAAAAAACTAGTCTTATAAGAGAAGAATTCGAAAAAATAAAAAATGTTATATATTTTGTATGTTGTACTCTCTTTGTAATAATGTAACTCAACTTTTTCGCTAATTGTTTAACTTATCAATAAAAAATATAATTTTTTTTTGATAATTTAAACAATTTTTTTGTAAGATTCAAGTAAAAAGTTTATTTTATATTTCAAAATCGGTTTAGAAAACAAGGAAGAAATTCTGAAATAAAAAATCAGGTTTAATAAATTAGTAATAATAGTTTATTGTTTCCCTTAGGATACAATTTTTTACGTATAATCTTTACAATAGTTTCTGTAATTTATTTTCCACTAATCTAGTAAATTCATTTATATTAAACTTTTTTTAATTTTTAGCACTAAATTCCCTATATTTATTTTCAATTTTTTTGCACTCAGCTTAACTTTTAACTACACGTGGTCCATAATTTTAGTTCTGAGAATTATCTGTACTTCTAATTTGTCATTATTTGCGATGATTATAATTATCTGACTGTTTTTCGTGATTCTTGTTGGTTTATTAACTGTTTCATACCTAAGCTTAACATTGTCGATCGTTTGCATCTTCTTCGCATAAAACAAATCTATCATAAGATTTATAATAGTCTCCAATTACCATGCATTCTCCTTTTAGAATATTCACTATGAAAATATGAAAATGATAAAGATTTGATCGACAGTGAGATCTATACTAAATCGAATAACTTTACAAATCTAAAACTACAAAGTACTTTAAATCCATTGAGTGTTTTGCAATATGTAATGAGTCTGGACCTATCGGAAACATTATGTCATTTAAATGCTTTCAAAATATAATGATTTAAAATAAAAATTTACAATAATTATCAGATTAACCCATCACCAAATATTCATAATATAAAAGCAGTAATAAATGAAATTAACCTATTAAATATAAATCTACAGTTTGATTAATTAGATAATGAAAGTTAAACTAAACTTAAAATAACATGTATAATAACCATAATGTAAATAAAGGTTCAAACTACTTGTAATTGTTAACAATGTGAATACAACTTGTCAAACTCATAGATTAACCGATAATAATTTTTATTTCAAAATAAAAATCTTATCCATCTTAAAGTGTTGACAAAAATTCCATCATCTTCAAAGAAGTTTAAAAGCATTTCTTCGAGAAGAGGATCTTCTGTGTAGTTGATCAACAATATTATAAGTATAATTAAACCTAAAATTTAAAACATAAACATTTTTTCTTATATAATATTTTTATTTTTTTATGTGTTTTTTAAATATTTTAGTATTTTTTTGTTTTTTTCAATATTTTAAGAAACTTACATATTATAATTCTAAACATTAAGGATAAAATATCTTCCAATGAATCTTCAATGATGAATTTCTTCATTGCAGATTATTGGATGTCAACTTGTGGATTTCTTCTTGCACTTAAAACACCAATATTAGACATGTCTAAATTAGTCAGTACAGCTTCTTCCAAAACTAGTTCATCTTAATTGTAATACTCTGTAGAATTTAATGATATCTTTGCGCTTAAGTTTATCATTGCCTTTAAGATCTTTGCATTAGCAATCTGAAGTTGACCTTTACGCTTTACATTTAATGTGCAGACTTTACAAGTGTATGCATATATGGAATTTAGTGCCTCAATATTACCAATTTTCAAACCTAACATCTCAAGTTTCACCTGACAATCAGCAACAAAATTTCCTTTTAAAGGTAAATTTTGTTGATGCTTGGTTGCTGTTATGTTAATTATCATATCATTGATGAAACTGAATAACAGAAATACAAAAGCATCACATTTGTTCAAATTAAGATACTTATGCGGTTTTACTCTTGGAATTGTGACTAAATGTAATATTATGTCTTTTTCATAACTTTGCTCATAACCAGTCAGTATTGTTTTGAAATCCTTCAATTTCTTGTAAAATGTAGCTTTGTTTTCAGGTATAAGCAATCCACCTCAGCCTACACTAAGGCCAAGTGCAGATATCATGTTCTTTTCTCTCATTTTGTATGCTAGATCTATTGATGTATGTATAGACGCACGTGGATAAGTATACATTAGTTTACTCACTGTATCATTGGCCTTAGGAAAGTAAACTACAATTTCATTTTCATCTGTTGTATTCAGTGACTTTGATTGCCCTTTCATTTCAGATCTCTATTTATTATCCATCTCTATTAATTTGAGACCAATCTCTATGCGTTGTTTTGAAGCAGTATCCTCAGTTTTGTTATTGTACCACACATCAAAGACTTCAAGATCTTCTTCTGCAGATTGTTTGTATATTTCGCGAAAACCCGACTCTACAATCTCTTTATTTTTGCCAAACATAGGTTCCATTAGTTTTATAGAACTTATACATTTCTTCATCATATTTACTTCTCTATGAAACTTTAACTGGCATCTATCGATAGTCTCTTGTTTGACATTCCCATCATTTTTCACGAGTATATATATTAACATAAGAAAACTATAGTATTCTAAAATTCGGCTTTCACTTATATTATTTTTGTATAGGTGCATTAGTTTCAATTTATAAATATAATTACTACTGAAGTCCTTTACTTCCTCATTAACATATATGGAATCTTGGCCGTATTTATACTCGATACCGTTGAATGTTAGCATAGATGTACCAAGCGTAAGATTATCATACACGATTTCCATGCATTTCCAAGCTGACTTTTTATCAAACGTATTCGATATGAGTTTGAATTCCCCGTCGTATTCAAAGTCTTTTCCTGAATCGCTCATTTTGCAGTATTTTTATCATGTAAACTTACCTAGTATTCACGACGTGCGTGTATGTAACTTCTCTACTACATCTTCCAGAAATCTTATAGTCACCATGCGATGCGCTCTTGGTGAGTGATATATTACCATGATTTACCCTGCTCCAATACTGATCACTCGATCCGAACGCAAACGCTAAATCGTTAAATATCGTTAAATATCATTTTTTTCGTTGTTGTTTCGAGTAGATGACATAATGCGAAAATTTTGTCACCGTTCAACGCGGTTGTATCGACAATTTGTACGTTCCTCTGTCGCCGTCATACGATTTTGGAAAGCGAATGCGCAAACGTTGTTTGACTCGCGAAACGAACAGATTGACGTCTTTCTTGTGCACGTTCAAACTGCTTTCTTCGACAAAAGTTACGAAAACATTGGACAACGACGCAACTGTTAACGATGCGGTGGAGTGTGAAACGACGCGATATCGTTTCAAAAACGCCAAGTACGGATTAATCGAAAAATGAAGTTTGTACTTGGATCTGCGCATATCGCGCGGTACCGATATCGATATCAAAGGTTTTTCCGCAGAACTCGATACCGAATCGCGTGCACGACGCGCGTTCAACGGTAGAGTCGTTGCTGATCGTGCCGGACAAACGACTCGAAAAATCGTAAGTATCTTCGAGTCGAACTTGCTTATTCCACTGTCGCTCGGTCCCTGTAGCAACAGAACGCTCTTCAAAAAATTGTCGCGATTTTTGGGAGAGGCAAGAAGGCTTAGTATCTGTCCAGCGATAATTCTCGAAATTCTCCTCGAAGATTTTTAACGATTTCAGATTCGGTATATGTCTCCGACTAGGGATACGGTATCGAATAGAAGTACTCGATACCAAAAAAGTACTTGTTCCTTAGTACTCGATACATATTCCCGGGCTCGTTCACTCTGCGTGCGGAAATAGCTTTCTACTAAGTCGCACTATGGATGGTGTTTGTAGAGCCAATGATATTTAGATTCACAACACTTTCTTCAGTGATGATTTCCCACAACGAGCACATCTTTACTTTCACGTTGGTTGTAATAGCCTGTGAGTTGTACGAGGCATCGAGATACTGTAGGAGTACTCTGAGATCAGTTTTATGGGCCACTTAATGAAGCAAGTTAAGCTAGGATTACAACTGAATAGAATGTAATGAGAACAAACCTATAACTAGAGAACAGATAATAAGCTTAAGTAAGTTAAACAGAAGTGTTAAAATGCCAATTCTTAACACTCCAAATGAAATGATTACAACTTTGCCATTTTATCAAAAAAGCGCTTTATATTGTCTGTGGGTCGTAATTCTCGAATTTTATCAATGCATCTATTCCTCAAAGCCAGCAGGGGAGCTATGAAATCATCTCCAATACATATCCCAAATCTGTTTCATTGTTAAATGCATGCAGCTTCTAGTAACACATTGGAAGAGTAAGATGCCAAATAGTATATCCATATTTGTTCAAGTGGGGTGACCCTGTCTTGAACATGGAGAACATTATCAATCAAGATGGCGATTAAAACCAGTTGAGGGTGAATGTTAACCATTTGACCTTCATGTCTGTAAAAAAAAAAAACAAAATTAAACTACGTCACTCACTTAGAGTCTTATAATTTTTGTCCAGAAATCTATGCAGATCGTTATAATTAGTTTCTTTTTGCACTGCACATTTACAATCACTATTTTTACATTCACGTGCGTCCTGAACCTTGACTGCGTCTAGAGTCAGCGAGGGCGGCTGTAGTATTGGTGCTGTCGGCTCGTCGTTGTCGTTGTCAGGCGGTTTCTTTCCAGCGTCTGCTTTTGAGATGCTACCCAGGTGAATCAGCAGGTGGGTGACGGAGCTTCAAATAGCGCCAAGAAGGTGAAGGCTTCATCCGTACACAGACTTGCGTACAACCGAGGAAAACATGGGTGAAAATAGAGCAGTAGGTATACCATCATATAGATCGAAATTGGCTATGGCCCTACCGAGTCCACGATGGTAAACTTCCGTAGTTATCTGTGCAAAGCACGCTGCAATCTTAGGAAAAGTAACTATCTCAAGACCCAAGGCCTCTGCATGTCTTCTCTTTCTTTCCTCATTAGTCCTTACATTATATTTAGTTAATAACACTAGCACACAGCGCGCGCCTCCATTTCCTTCGGATTCATTAATTTTTAATAATTGAAATGTAATATATAACAAATAAAAAATAAAACAAAATTATTTTTTTGGTTATAAATTTTTTTTCTCGTAATTATATATATTAATTATATTTTTTTTTTGGCATATAAATATGCAAATTTATATTTTTTCGGCATATAAATATGCAAATTTATTTATATGCCGAAAATATTTATAGAATTTTATACACGAAGAATTTTTTTTTTTATAAGAGAATGGCTTCAGAGATAATCCAAAAAATATCGAAACACGAGCTCCCGATTTAGCTGCTTGTGTTCCGTTATTGTTTCGAACTTATAACGTTTCAAAACAGATAAAAAATGAGATAAAATATAAAAGAGAAAAGAAAAAAATTAGAATCACTTAAATTATTAGTCGTTTTCTTATTGTTAATT
>QVNV01008923.1:0-13352 GCA_014825455.1 Pseudomyrmex pallidus
CACATATAGACAAGAGATTCTGCAAAGGATGTGTGCTCGACCCAATATAAACTGTATTTGACGTGAAGTGTTACAACACGAAGTGTCGCGTGCAAACTTAGCATCATAGGTATCATCGATTTATTGCATTCTCTCCGTGCGAACATCGGCGAAACTTCAAAAGCTTAAACTATCGGGTTTTGACGCGCGGCGCCAAGTACTAGTTAGAGATTACGCGCCGCATAACGTAAAGTGTCTGCGCAGTTTTCGCATAAAGAGAAATGATAGCAGCTCTTAATACGCTCGAGTACGTTATATCTTTTTTTTTTTTTTTTTCATTTATTCGTGAAATAAATTGGAACGATCGTGCTGATACAATGTTCGAATACGCTGAGTGTAAGAGAAGATGGGCAGAGGAAAGGTGGTTCTCCACGTCGATTGTAGCAACTCGAGAGTAAGAAAAGGGACTTGGGGTACCGGGTCGCGCTGGAACATGCACGAACGAACAGCGGAGGTGGTGCGTTGGCAAGCGGCCAGCTCAAGTATCTCTCATGTGTTTGGCAAAATTTGTCGTTCTTGGATCACCCGCACCTCCTTCTCTTTCTCTCTATCTCTGTCTCTCTCTCTCCCGGTTTCCTCTTCGGCGTGCAACGTTCCTCGGCGCACACCTACCCTCATCCTACCCTTCTGTCTAGGTCCTCAACGTGTCCGGGTACGTATGTTTGGTTACGCGAAATGCTTTCGTGCATCTCAAGTCGAATGTTTGATGGCGCTCTTCTGTTTAAACACGGACCTAGACACCACGGCTGAGCGGTGTCTACAAATCTGCATACATTCGCCCGCGGCGCCCACATGCTTTGCTCTTCGGGTTCTCGCCTGAGAGAAAGAGAGAGAGAGAGAGAGAGCGAGAGAAAGAGAGAACGGCGGCCGCTCTCGCGCCGCTTCACGTTGAATTACATCAAAGAACTCCCGTCCCTGTTTTTACGCGAGAGATGTGATTCGGCTTTTCGCGCGCACGATCCACGGACTGGTCGGTATGTCAAAGGTGAAATTCACGCGCGGCAACGCGTGATTAAATCTCACGTGTGAATTGAGCTGATCGCTTTGAAGCGATAGAGAGGTATCAGGGCGAGTCGCTGTGAAATTAGACAAGAAAACAAAAAAAACAGAAAGAGAGAGAGAGAAAGAGAAGAAAGGCGCGTAGAGGTTTTATTTAAAAAATATCTTCTGTTATATTTAAAGTCGAGATTAAATGAGACGTGAATCCAATTTGCCGACCATTCGACTTTAAGAAATATTTCACAGGAACCATTCTGTGTGACAAATCGAGCGACACCATTCTTCAATTACGACGTCTGTGAAAATTCTTGGATCGCGTTACCACCTCCGCCGCCCTCTCTCAAGCAGGGCTCGCTCGCTATTTCCCCCCCAAGCTTTGCTCTCTCCTGCGTAAAGGGCTCAACTGTTTCTTGCGCTCACATAATTTTGTCGAAAGCTCCCAACGGTAGAATTTCACCGAGTCGCGCGCGCTCCGTGGGTTATTAAGTTCGACGGTATCGAATTTACCGCCAACGCGGCCCGCGCCTAAAAGTCCTCACGTTTCCGTAGAAGGGATAATAAATTATCGCATAATGTTTCCGCGCGAGCGTGCCGTTTTAAGAAAGTTCTGCCAAGTCGGCGTAATAGAAAAACATCGTAAATTCATATCGATTCCGAGAGACATCGTCATCGTGCGCGTAGACGACGACAATGGCTGGCTCGAGACGACGACGGGTGGCTACGACACGGCGACGAAGACGATAACGACGACGACGACGGCGACGGTCTAAAAGTCTATAAATATTCTCCCGAGCAGTTGGCGTTTTGTACCCGGCGCGTTTGTGCGATCACTGAAAAATCCGCGGGTAGTTATAATGTACCCACCACCTCTCCCTCAGAATTTCTGGGCGCGGTTTCTCTTCTCATGACAGATTTCCGTGTTGCACCGACGGATTTACAACAGCGACCATTTTTAACCCTATCTGTCTCCCGGTTTTTTCTCCTCCCGTCGGCAGTTTTCGGCCCGTGTGCCCTCCTGTGTCCGAGTTTCCGCCGTAATTCAATTTGTCACGCAGACGGAAGTTTTGATAACATCCTTCCGCTTGATTTGTACGCCTCGCAAAATGAAAAAATAAACTCGGCCCCGTCGTTCCCGGGCACAATAGTCCTCGTCGATCGATTTTTGTTACTCGATTTGACGTCCGCTCGCCCGTTTTTCCGTGTCAGTAACCGAATTGTAACCTCGATTTTAACGAACCCCCTTTCCCCCGGCGCCCACTGTTAAAATAACATCAACAGCGTTGCCTAACATAAATATACGTGGCATTTATTTTTCTTGATCGTTACGACGTATTCGAGCGCGTCTGTCGACGCGATCTACACGGATGAAGAAAATCTTGTACAAAGCAATAACATAATCGTTCGTTAAAAGTCCACCAAAAATTACCGCGTAATATGTATTTGCCGTTTAAATCCGCAATTTTGTAGTTGTTGTATTGTAACTATCGCGAGGGCCATTTCAGCGAGGGGGATGATCGTAAATATCGCTAAAAAGTATTCATCCCCATAATCCGCCGGCGAAAGTTCAGTCCTGATCAATAATACAGGATTATCTGAGCTCGGCTCGTGCGAGAGAGCGACGCGATCGGCGGAAGCGCGACACGGGTAGAAACCAATACGTTCGAACGCGCGCTTTAATTACGTTACGTACACCAAGCGGCATTTAATGAAACGAACGACACGGTTCGGCGTTTTTATTGTGATGCTTCCGCGACGACGACGCGTAGCGGAAGCAGAAGCCCAGATGCAAACGCGACAACCGACGAAATAGAAAAAAAAGACGCGCGAAGAATGGGTAGGAAGATGCTGAGAGCGCTGAGACGTCTGCCAACCGCATCGATCAACAAATCGTCGCCGCCGCCGTCTATATATACACAGACGGCAAAAGCGTCGATTTTACCAAAAACTTTTTCGATATCCCCTTCCCCGCTATGTGCCATATTCCTCACGTTCTTCGCCGAATGGACAGGACTGCGTCTGTGTGATTACGGCGCACCATCTGGTTACGCACAATACGTCTTTGATAGATCGTCTCTCACGCGCGCGCGGTGTTACGTGCGTCGCAAAGCGCGTTGCGCGCGCGCGCGCCCGCGTCCCGTGTCAATACGCGCCAGATGAATATCGGTCGAGGTTTTGCGGCCTCTGTTCTGCTCGAAAAGTCGGTTCCGTTTCGTGCGCGTTTCCGTGCAATCTAGTTTATTTGCGATTCGTGTTTATTCGCGTCTGCGATTAATTGGTCGCCGGGAAGCTTTAAAGTCTCGTCGATTGCGCACAGTGAATCACGATTTACTGCCCGAACTTTTGTTTGAGGTATCAATAAATGTAATTTAATTGTACACAGCTAATTATATCGTCGCGAGAAAGAGTTCCCGCGAATCGTTGCGTTTATTTTCTCCTTAATTTACTTTGTATCCGATAATAACGCGATCAATTTGAGGTTTTTTTATTTTATTTCAAAAATGTAATTGAATGTTCTTTTTTTTTTTGTTTTTTGTTTACTTATGTTCGCGCATTTCTTCGCAACAAAGCGAACGTAATAGCGCGACTTTACGACGCGAGATACTTACCGAATTCACGAGTGCGCATCGTGTGTACGTTTACATATACATGCGTTTATATATACATGCAGACGTATACTTTTCCGGTCCATTTCACCGCGCGGCGCATTCAGATTGAAATTTCAGCTTGTACCTATCCCCGTGCGAAAATCTCACCGCGCGTAGTAACGCGCGCTGCACTCACGCTCGTAAATGTCACAGCGAGAACGTAAAACAAAGTTCCGCTGGAAGTGGAACAGATCGCGTGGACACCGTCTGAATTTTTCATCTTCTTTCACGCCTACCTCTTTTTTCGCCGCGCGCGCTTTCGGCCGACTTCGTATAAAGTGGAACAAGGCGATAAAACAAACGCGCGCAGAACAAAATTTAGGAAAAAAAGGATTATACATGTATACCTACCGTATGTTTGCCAGTGTTGAACACACGATGGTATTAATTTTTCCAACATATTATCTTCTTTCGAAACAAGAGATCTCGAAACAAGATTTTATGTTCTTTATTTTGTGTGTGTGTGTGTGTCAGTTCTTCTCTCAGCTTTCTCACACGGAATTTCGTGGCTCTTTTTTAAGTCGTAAAAGAGACGCGATGGATAAAATGAAATCAGCGATAAGGTATATGTATGGAAAAATTTGGCGAAAATCAGGCGTTTTGATGCGGCCGCGGAAATCCGACGGCGGCAAAAGAGAGCACGTGCGCTCAAGCACCTCGAAAAAGGGTGCATTTACCGCGTACCGGAGATAACTCTCGGAACGTGCGCGGATGTGGATCAATTGGGTATCGTCGAACATCTCAGACGACGACGTCGCGACACGAAAGTAAGAGATATCCGCGGCAAAGGACACCGTAAAATGAAATCTCATCCGGAAATGGGCCAGATCACGACAGCACAATCTGAATCTTTCTGTCGTTTTATACATGTCGTTTCTTTCTACTGCAAACTATGTGCTCGAAAATCAAATCGTGTAATGATAATTATTTAAGAAATGAATATATGTATATGGTCAATAAGAGCCGTTCGAAGGAAAGCCGGAGATTCCAGGTTCGACTTCTGAGGAGTTTTTTTCGCAATAATTTAAAATTAGTTAGGAGAATAAATGGAGTCTCTCATATATATATATATATATGTGATGCAAATCTAGCATCCTATACGATTTTAAGAATTGAAAATTTCAATTCAAAAACTCACGTGTAAAATTTACACGGGAACATATTACAAATATATAATACATATATATACACGCATATTTCCGCACAACATCCTGCGAACGGCTCTTATGACTATATATTCATTTCTTAGTTTAGAAACTTCAGAACCTAAAGATTCTTTATTAATAATTATTTAAATTCTTCAAGCCACTCGACAGTCTCGAAAACTATTATATTTCTATATTAAAATGCATAAAAGAAAAATCTCTTCCATATTTTCTCTCTCTCTCTCAGATGTTATTCGCTATTTATTTGAAACGCGCGAAAAGCAGCACTCATCTTTACGAAGCTTGTTTATCTACTCGTGCGAAAAGACGCGACGATGGAAAACGCCATCGATTCTGATAGCATCGCTTGTTGTGAAAAGCGGCGCGCACACGTGTTGTAAAACGCCACCGGGGCTCTATATTGCACAGCTGATAGCACGCTTGTAGCTAGGTCGAGATGCACTATTTTCAATGTTAAAGCGTAGGTGCACGCGAGAGAGAGAGAGAGAGAGAGAGAGAGAGAGAGAGAGAGAGTTGCACATGTACTGAGATACTCGAATGGCACAAATATCAAAACATGATATTTCGTTAAGTACTGCTTTTAATTTAACTCTACGGGCCATTAATTTTTTTGCTCTTTACTCTGTGTGTGCAAAGCGATATTTTTATTTCCCCTGATAAAAAACACAAACTGCCGAAATATATGTCTGGCATTTTTTCGCTTTTGTAGAACACGTATAATTGCACTGTATATATCAGAGGCGCGTGACTTCGCTCCATTTTCTGTGCCATTTTAAGGAATCCTCTCGAATAGCAGCGTCCGGAAAATGCGCTTACAGGATTACAGAAAATAATTCCTGATACCGAGAGAGAGAGAGAGAGAGAGAACCATTTAAACATTTCGAATGGCGCGGCGCGGCAGCAGTAGTATAGATGACTGTATATACCTACGTGCTCGCGCTTTCGGGGTGGTACGTGGCAATTCCCAGAGAGAGCGTAATCCCGAATGTTCGACGGTTCTCCGATTCGCACGATCGCGCAATTTGGTCTCGCGCGGAATGCGCCACGTGTGTAGAGGTGGATGGGTCCGTTACGTTTACAAGAGCTCGGCATACGAGGCGTGCGAAAGAGAGAGAGAGAGAGAGCGTCGTCGTCTTTATCGTTCCCGTGTAAATTCAAGGTTGCAATTTTACTTTTTTTCGTTTTTTTTTTTTTGTATCGGGTAAGCATCTTTCCCCCTGCTCCGAGCGCGAACTTGCTCCCCGCTAACGTGAATATCTGTACAGAAATAACGCGCGTCGCAAGCTAATTATATGCCCTATTGGATATTTCAATGGCCATTCACAAGCGCGTTCAATAGCGAAGCTGTGATATCTATAGATAGAAGATATCACGGAAGAACGACGGAGAACTCGCTTAAAGGCCATTCAGAAGAAAAAAAAATCTCGCGCTTCGACCTTGTGTTTGTTCGGATGTATCAGTTCGCTGTTGAGAAAAAATTCTTTGTGCAAGTAATGTTACGCTAAATTTAGCGCACATACGCGAGTATGTACGGGAGGCGATGTTTTAATGTTGCGCCCGTGTGCTTCTGATCTCACGGTTCTGTCGCGGAATTCAATTTCCGCTTTTCCGCGCGTCATTTGGTTATAACCGCGCGCGCATCCGCGGCACAAAGTTCGTCTTGTCTTTTAACGCAAAGCGACGGAGCTAATTCCAAATTCCGCGAGCTGCCGCACAGCAGACGGCTCTATAGGAATTTTAATAAATCTCCCGCTCTTCTCGCTCTACCATTCGTATGTACGCACACCACTCGCGCGGTGATTCTCACTCTCAAGATCGTCATAAAGCGAAACTGCGCTACGGGAATCCGCGGAATAATTACACCGATATTTCTCTCTGTGTGCGTGTAACTGTCGGTATATAACCGCGGTTACATCTTACCTCAAGAAACTATGTAATAGAGTCTGCTGAGTAAGTCGTTGCTTTATTTAATTTTATACAACTCTAATTATGTGTGAATTTATATTAAGCTGGGGAACCTATAGGTGAAAGACTTACTATACATATATATAATGAGATGTGAAACCTAATTAACAATTTGTTTGACAAACATTCTTATTTTTTCCAAAGATTACAGTTATGTTTATGTTATTTCGTGCGGTTAATTCCCGAGCGCTTCAAGTACCTATAATTCAAAACTTCAAACCGTCATATTTCTTCATAGAATAATCTGACAAAAAATTGGTTCAAATTAAACTTGGTTGTTTTCTTTCATAGAATCCAAAAATGTAATTTTATATAATGGTTTTTATTTAAAATTGTAAGGTTAATTTTTGGCCCACCCACGAAACTGAAGTTTTGAAACCAACTTTCATTCACATTTGAAGGTCCTTTAAAACCATACAATTCAAGATCTCAACCATTAAAATCGATGGTATAGTTCCCGAGATACTTGAGCTGTAAACACTTATGTAGACCATCCTGTCTATATAATGAGATGTGAAACCTAACCTAATTAACAATTGTTTGACAACATTTCAATATAGAAAAAAAACCTCAAAACACTCATTTACGTTCCATCTTTATTTCTAAATCTACGCCATTTAATCCAAATGCAAAGGGCCAGACGGTAGGACAGATAGTCAGGTTGGCTTCGGCGTAGGTGGATAGTGTCCTGAGGGATAAGCCGGGAGTGGCCGGTACCGCTAACCACGTTCGATAAGCGGTCAGGTCGGAACCCACGAATCCTCTTCCCGCCTCTCTTGACCTCTCCTCACGATTTCGTATTCTGGCGTCTCTCTACATAGTTACCACTTCCTCCTATCTGAAAAGCTGGAACTTTGGCTGACTGAAGTCGAGAAGGAATGCCGTCGCGATTTTCCCAACACACACGCGGGAAGAGTTCGATCGCTTCGAATCTTCGATACGTCGAGCGTATCGCATCTCACGCGGCGAAATGCGATAACGGCGTCTGACGGCGATGCTCTTATCCGTACTTTTCACATTTTTTTCTCGAAGCTTATTTTTTCTGAGAATTTTTTAAAGATATACAGAACGCAAAGATTGCATTACATTTTATATGTTGATGACAAACAAATTAATACTTACAAGAAAAATAAAAATAAAATCTTCAATAATTGTTTATGCAATGCTTTTTGCAATAACTTTTATGTGGCGAGGTTTATTTCTCTCTCTCTCTCTCTCTCTCTCTCTCTTTATATATATATATATATATATATACACACACACATAAGCTGAACGTCACGTATATCGCCGCGTGCAGACGGTCGCTCACCGTCGAGGGGACAAATGGGATTCGTGCCGCGCCATTGACTGCGCCCGACGTACGGACAGATTAGTGTTAATGCGTTTTGTTGCCCCCTTCCCCTTTCCGTCACTCCTCGCGTGCCGCCTGGCCCCCCCGAAGCTATTCGGATATCGAAGAGATCCTCCGGCACGGAAGTACATCCACAAACGACCTCGTGGCGGATTCCGCCACTGGCGACTCTGTGAGCTAGGGAATTACAGAAACCGGGGATTTTGCGGCGAACATTGTTCCAACGGCTCTCGGAATCTTATCTGTGCGCGGGAGAAGCACGTTATCTCGGATAAGTCTGTTGGTGGTGTACGCGTGTTGTCTTTGCGGAGGAAGAGACAGGTAGGGCAGAGCTTTTTGAGAGAAAAATCGCGAAGCTACGGGCGGTCATAGAAGCTCGAGAGCGTCGTTGCGGAGTCGTTGCGTTATTAGACTCTTTTTCGATTTTCTTATTTTCGCTCTATGCCATTTTCCTCCCACGAGAGATACCGGTGGATATCTCCGGGAGAAGAGAGTTGCCGATACAGCGTTCTCGTTTCCTTCTGCTATCCTCTCATCCGAGTACTGTATAACGAGATAGAGCGCGGCGATAAAATAATTTATCCGGAAAGCAAGCTAAGCGAGGCGTGAATTCCTCTATCATGTATATACGTATATATACTAGTATATATATATATATATACTGGTTGATTGTACTGCTCCGAGAGCGCGGCATTCACGAGAATTTTCATTCAACTTTTCGTTTCTTGTGAGAAAGGCCTCCCACCGCCGATATCTAATTTTTTTTTCTCCCTTTGAGCAGCACGCGAATACGCTTTCTGTTTTTCATCTGCCTTATTTTCGCCGCTGTTTGATCGACGGAAACGCTATAACAACGTCGCGTTGCGATAATAAGAGCGGGCGTAATGCGTTCAAAATGCATAACGGAGTTGAATCGAGGTTTTTTTTTTGTTTTACACGAATAAATTGTTTTCGCTGTCGCGTTTTTTTCTGGCTACGTTTTCGCTGACTGATCTAGCCGTTGCCAACCGGCGACACCTGTGTTTAAACTGAACACGAAGATAAGAGAGAGCACGCGGTTCCTCCTCTTACGAGATTACAGATTACCTTAGACAGATATCGGCGCGCATCTCGACATTCTGGCTTTTCCTACCATTCCTGACATACGATTTTCCTTCCTTTGAAGACACCACCGTCGACCACCAACCGCGAGTCTTCCTCTTCTTGGCTTTCCTCTCCTCATCTTTCTCTCCCCACACACACCGTCTTTCACTTACCCGCGGGAATTATATAACGAGCTCCGGTACGTAATATGAGAGCGCGCGCGCGAATGCGAGCCTCGAATTCTTCTCCTGAATTTACAAAGGACGACCGAGAGTTAATCTCACGTGGAGCGGAACGAAGCGAACTTGGGCGCGCCGCGTGGTGCGACGCGCTATTCCCTCGCGCTCTCTTTCCTCGACTATGTTCCAATCTGTAACGGTGAAAGAAAACCGCCAACGACAGTCGCTGGTCCGCGGGGTGAAAATTCTGTGCTATGTGGAATTCCACGACTTTTTCGGTGTTTCGGGTAAGCGAGGGCTCTATAAAAACTCAATTTCAGTTGAGAAAGACTTCTGCGAGGGAAAGAGAGAGATATATATGGAAAGATTCGCAAATTAACTTATGAGGCTCATAGACATAGGAATAAGGAGACGGAGCATTAGCCGCGGGAGGTGAAGCCGCTTCAAAGGAGCGAGGTCACGTGGTTTTTGGAGCCAAAGTGATGATTGGTTGTCACTCAAGCGGAGTTTGCGCAAGTGCAATATCTTATTTTGCTGTGGTAAGAGAGAACTAAAGTTATAGTATATAACAGCAATTTCAATTAGCAGATATATATTAAATAATAAAAAATATACAAGATATACAAGATATGGCGCACAATGCTACAGTACATTGTGAAAAATGATAACAATCGCACTATATGGCAAAGAATAATTTGTGGAGAAAGATAAAAAGAAAATATATATGAAAATTTAACATATATATTTCACCGGTAAGAAAGATCATATTTTATTTGCATATATAAAGATTATATTGTATTATTGTAATTATCACACTAAGACAAATAATATAAAGTTACACGTGTTATATCTATAAATTTTAATCTAAACTATTCAGTTCGGATTTCTCAATGATATATGCATTTATATAACATCATTCACGTTTCAGTATATTGATTTATAAATAAAATATTTTGTTTGAAAATATTATTGTCAAAATATTGTCATATATGTATAATAGTAAGCAAACTGCATGCTTTATCTTCAAATTTCCAATTTTTATTTTATGCTCAATCACTAATCTGGCCCCAAAAACCACGTGACCGTGGTTCCCCGCTCCCCGAAATCGGCTTTACCCCCTCGTTTAAACTAAGGGTTTATGCTCCGTCTCCTTATTCCTATGATGAGGCTACACATTATTGGCGAGAAAAAAAGATACTACAACCAGAAAACTAGAGTTTGCCTTAAATATAAATGATCATCGATCCGACTCGACCACGATTTGAAGAATCTTTACGAGCCTGTGCGTTTTAAGCAAACATTTTATGGAGCAACCGCATCGAAAGGAGACTGTGTGTACACTATTATATAAGTTTTCCAATGCTCGCAAAGATGTAGCGCACAAAGATGTCGCATCGTGCGCGCTGGGTTTGCTTTTCTCGGACGCTCGGAGTTGAGGCAGTTCTCGAAGAAGAATAGAACACGACGGTCCGAAATGACATTTATATTGTGAACCGACTCCAGTAGTTATGTTATCCAAACTTGATCTGTTGTAGTTGCGAGTTTTAATGTAAAACAAATACTGATTCTCACAAGGTTTATATACGCGATTCGCCTCTACTCGAGGAGGAAAAGTCGAGATGTTAACCTTGCCTCAGGACGTGCAAATGTCTACAGCGAATACACCGAGAGACGCGCCGGGTATATTGTATTATTCCTGCGACTGGACGAGAGAGAGAACAGAACGTCATTAGCTATCCCGCGGGACTCGATTTTACATGAGCTACTGAATAAAATTGCGGCGACGGTGGCGCGTTGCGCGCAATAACATGGCCGTGAGCCAAATGAAACAAATATAGTTAAATAACTCTGTGAGTGAAAAGCGTGCCGTTACAATGGCAATAATTTCAGTAACGGAAGAACCGCGGGAAAGGGAGAAACAATTCCGGTGATTAAGCGTATTTGATGCGACACGACAAAGCTTCTCTCGCCACGGAGAAAAAGAATTTCCGTTACCTACCGTTTTTTTTTTTTTTTTGTTGAATAATCAAAGTAAAATCGGCACAAAATCAAATCTTTTCTCGGCAAAGCGACGCGCGCGGAGATACTTCTCCTCCGACCAAGCATGAGCGAAAGTGTATTTGGATGTAACCATGCGCTTCCAACCGATTACACGAATTTCCGATTATCCGCTCTGCGCGCGGTGCGAGCGCTATTAGGAAAGTTCGTACTTCCATATTCATCGATGGTCGCATCTGGAAATGGAAATTGGATTTTCCGCAAAAACCGTTATCATGTTGCTTTTGCTCAAAGAAAGTTTGTGTGTAATAAGAGTATGTTGATGAATTAAATTCCAGATGCATGTTATTTGTGCACAATTTTTATTATCTTTTTAATCTAATTAAAGTTTTGCGAAAAACTTCTTTTCATAATAATCTCAAATTGTTAAATAGAATGTGCGCGCGCGATATCCATTACGCGTACGTCAGTCCATTAAGATAGTAACATATTTTCAACAGTATGTATACACGTGCATAAACATTATAGGACGGCAACGAATATTAGAGAATATTTACGAGGCGATCTAAAGTGGATGGCGCACCGAGCCAAAAGCTCGACGCTACGTGTCGTGTCTATTGATTTCAAGAGAAAATAAACTATATGCGCGCACAGATACGTCAACCGGTTATAATTTACGAGCACAGAGAAAAGATTATATTACATGAGAAATGTAATATATTTCAGGATAACATATCATATGTATACTTTGGCGGTATTAATAAAATCGAAATAATATTGTGACAGGAATCCGCACAGTCGCGAAAAGCAATAGTTTCATCATATTGTGTGTACAATGACTTTTCCGGAAAGAGACTCCTCCGTTTTATATCACAATTTTGTTTACTTTCATACTGTAAACACTCTGTCAGGTAAACGAACGCTTAAAAAATTAAATAACATTGAAAAGCTCGCGCTTTCCGCATTCTAGCTTTTTAATACGAGATGAAAAAAGCAGATATTGCAAAAGAAACGCAGGACCGTTAATTCAAAAAACTTTGGAATTTTTTTTAAATAACATTTCGGTCGACTGTCGCGCGATATATAATCCACCGTCGCGCACTTTGTAGCTTTTGTCTCGATGGTTTATCGACATATTCCGGATATTACGCAGTCAAACAACAAAATGTGAACAGCGAATTTTTATCTGGCTCCGAAAATCGGGGGAACGTATCGTATTTACCTTCGTAAGGTGATATATTGTCGCCGGTTGCGCGAGCAGCTGCGTTCTCGGCAAGTCAACAGGGAAAGAACTCTCGGTGATCGGGAGTAAAATATATCGCCGAAACGGTGACATTACCTGAAATCGAGGATTTCGAGAATTTCACGAGAGCACACGCGTAGTCACGCGGGGAGATCTATTTTGCACTTCTCGCGAAGGACACAGCCGCAATCCGGACGTAAACAAAAAAAAAAGATGCGATCTAAGAGAGTGTAATATTTGACAATTATATCCGAAGAATCGAAAGAAAAATCAGAAAATAATTTTGTTAACTTTACGTGCGCGCTTGGAAAGGTTCGCGTTTAGATATATTTATTATTCAAACTTCATAGTTCTCACGCGTTTGCCATCGAATATTCAGCTCAAATCTTACCTTAGAAGGTCCTAAACCTTCCTGTTATACCGATCGAACGAATAATTCATACTTTAGATTGGATTTCGTATGTATTGCTCGGATAGAAAAACGGCTCTACAGAATAAAAGAAAATAATCAAAATTTCGGAGACTTTTCAATATATAAAAAATGTAACAAAAATTTTTGATGTTACAATCACCTCTACTTTTAGTGTACTGGTATTTTGAAGTTCAAGAGTTATGCATAAAAACCAAAGAGTGTCCGAAATAGACATAACATTGAAGAATGTAATAAGACTATTAGACTACGAT
>QVNV01008925.1:0-11353 GCA_014825455.1 Pseudomyrmex pallidus
TTAAAAAACCAACTCATATATTGTGAAAAAATATAACTTCTTTATTAATTTGTATGTATATAATATTGTTTTCTAAAATGTTATAAATAATGTGAGATAACACATTTGCTGCCGGTAACGTAGTTCTACGTCATTTCAAAATCGGTAGCTGAAATCCGGTTGACGTAGTCCTATGTCATTTTAAAATCCATGTTCATTTGTTTAATAAACATATGATATGATGAAACAATATTTTCTATATTTATATGTATTTAAATAGCAGAATCCTGCGATCCTTAGTTATAGACGTTGAAAATTGTATGCTTTTAGGTAGCGGTCTCGCTTTAATCGCCAGCCGCGAATGTGTTAATATCTTTTTTCATAAAATAGTTTTTTATGCATAAACAGGTTCAATTACAGTACTCTTAATAACATTATTATGTTCTTGTTTTTTTTATGGCCAATGTTATATCACAATTCTTTTCTCAATAAAAAGTGAAAAAGATCAATAATGTATGATGTAACGTCAAAAGTCGGTTTTTTGAGCAGAAATAAGTAACTCGACGTCAAATAACGAGGGAAAGACAATTGAGGAAAAGTTATTTCTAATATGGAAAATTGTTATGTAGTACCTCCGCTCTGTCTGACATCAGTCAGTCGTCAACTTCCTTTTCGTACGCACGAACAAATTTAATTCGGCCAAGTTCGGAAATCATTCCAATATCTAATGGAATCCTTAACTTGTTCCGAAGTAAGTTAAGGAATAAGGATCGCTGTAATAACTTGCTCTGCGCTACTCAAAGAGATTCCTCCGTCTATCAATCTTGAGGATGTGACTACCGTGTAATTTCCGTCTTGCTAAAAGCAAAAGATTTTAAATTTTACTTGCGCGGTAACACTTCTCTCGATAATCTGGTTTTATGTCTTTTGTTAAGCGACGAGTCCATTTTTTGTTTATGTAAAAAGTGTCCAGTTTATCTTGTCTCTCTGTGTGTGTCAGTTTGTCGCGGCCGTGCATTACAAAATATATAATGTATATATACACGCTACATGATGAAAAATGTACTTCTGTCGCAAAAATGTCGCAGCGAGTCTGACAGATAATTCCGTCGCTCGTTTTCCATTTGTTATGTGACAATGTTTATAAAATAATATGAATTCGGGGGAAGAGTATTTTGATATAAAGCGCAACAAAATAACAACGTTGTTAATCGCCTATATATGTTTTTTTTATAAATATTTATTTTACTTACACGCGCGTCGAATTTGCATGAATAGCAATGATGCGACGTTTTGTTTACTTACACGTATAAATAAACAGAACAATATGGAGCAATTTTAAATAAATAAATAAAATATATGAATAAGTAAGCTAACAATTTGCATATAAAATGTGTCAGATTTGGGAAGCTCGGTTCAAAAGAATTTGCCACCAAAGTTTTACTTGGATACAATCCATTTGAATATCTTTTAAAACAAAATATGTGCGGTCTGTGACGTACATTAATGTCTAGCTAATTTTCGATATGTTTGTTACAAGACTATTTATACATAGCTTATGTAAAAAAATAACTATATTATCCTTATATATTTAAGTAAAACCGACAGAAGATGCGAGTGGAATATTGTCAAAAGAAAGGAAAAGAATGTTATCTCTTGCAAAAGAGGTCTTCACAACCGGCGACATCTCACGGATGCGAAATGATGAGAAGGACATTGAATAGGACGATCGTCATGACGGGCGTGTACAAGCCGTCATGTCGTTCCAACAACTATAACGACGACAACGACGACGACGACGACAACGACGATGTTTCTTTTTCTCTTCGCGAGAAAAGAGAGTAAATACTCTTTACGATCGCGGCAAGCTCATATTTGCAAAACGTTCTTCCGCCATTTTACCCGCGTACGCCCCATAAAGCACAAAGATCACACGCGAATTGTCTGGCCAGCTACTTCCGACGTTGCTTCTTTCTGTCTCTTTGATGATTGTATTAACGACTTTGTATCTCGGTCTCTTTTTCTTCAATTTCTTTATGTGTGTCAGTATAGTTGTTTATCAATATTTTCACTATTAACTTTTAAAAATTAATAAAACTTAATGAACAAAGTATTTACTTTATCTCAAAGCTAAACAATGCTCAGATATAAGTTGAGAATAGAAATTGTAGAAGTAAAAAGAAGACAAAATAAGTTTATTTGATCGGACGTACAGCAATGAACGAACTGAAAAATTTAACCGCGCGTAACGAATGTTATTTCCTATCGAAGTGAAGTTATACGACTGTGGTCGCCGAACGAAAACGCGAGATCTACAAACGGATTACTAGATTGTCTCTAGACCTGTTATGCTCTTTCCTTGTTTTCTTCTATCTTTTTTTCGCTGTCTATTATCACTTTTCAAAAAAACAATCAATTGGCCGACTTATACAATGAAAAATAATAATCATATTAGAATAATAACATCTGGGTGAGACTGCACACGTACGATAACGCTTGTTTCACGCACGCAGTTGCGTTATTACTCGAAAAATTTATGTATGACAACGCGCGGGATTATCGACGTAATTATATGTGCGACATGGTTAATACGATAAGACCAACATCGTGACTTTTTAGAAAATAAAAGAGAGATCTGTGAAAAAGAAAGATCTGTGACGTTCGTTTTAATTGCAAAAAAAAATAAAGATATTTACAATAGAATATTTGTTTGTGAAAGTAAGAAATATCAAGTACATATAATATATTCTATAAATAATTATAAATATAGCTCAATAAAATTAAAACAATAAATAGTAAGACCGAATGAGCAAGAAGTCTAAGGTGATAGTGGAATGAAAACAATTTACATGTGTTGTATGTTGGACGTTTCGATCAATATATTTGTGATCATCCTCAGCAACTGTATATAAATATTTTTTAACAAATTATTCTTGCTCATAAACTATATGTTCCATAATTTTGAGGTGGAAAGAGAACGGCATTATCAGTTTTTTATTTGAAAATCATTTTCAAGATCATTTAAAGAATTTGAAGATCAACTTCGTGTTTTTTTTAGAAACCTATATTTTTTGTTATACGGATTTTTTGTTACATGGATTTTATTCTACGCAAAACAGAAGCGACTTTTGTAAGAAACAATTTTTTATTTGAGCACTATTTTCGGAGATAATTAAGAAAAAAATAATAAGATCCTGTAATAAAAAATATAAGTTACCATTTAAAAAAATCAAATTGACCTTTAAATGATCTTGACAATGTTCTCCAAATAAAAAACTGATATTGCCGTTCTTTTTTCTCTCGAAATCGTAGAACACATATTTTAGATTTTTTTTATATCTGTCATACTTTTCGAGATAATCAGCTGAAAAATTTTCAAAAAATAACTCTATATACAGGATAAATATTTTTGAAAATAATTTTCGGATAAAAAAACTGTTTCCCACATAAGTCGCTTGTTTTCTTGCGTAGAATAAGATCCTGTAATAAAAAAATATAGATTTCTATTAAAAAAAAAAAAAAACCGAAGTTGGTCTTCCAATAATCTTGAAAATACTCTCCAGATAAAAAACTGATGATGAATGCCGTTTTCTTTCCCCAATCAAAATCATGAAAAATGTGGTTTATCTTTTTTTTTTATACTTTTTGAGGTAATTAGCTGGAAGATTTTTCAAAACTCTTTTTGTATAGTTTTTTTTTTTAATTTTTATTTTGACAATACTTGTACGATATTTACATGTTATAACATGACGAGAATTATATCTTTCGGAAATGTGGACCAAAAATATATATACATATAAAAATATATATAACAAATATATAATATATAACAAATTGTAGCAAGTTATCCTCATAAGGGTTAAATTTCTTTCTTTTTTCTTTCTCCGGTTGTGTTGTAAAAATGGTATATATAAAGGAACACGAAAACATAAAGGAATAATTTTCTGGCCTTTTTTTACCAGAGAATACTCATTAGGAAGATATTCTCTAAGAGGAGAAAGAGAGAGAATATTCCAAATATCTCTCTCTTAAATTCTCCTATTAACTCATTTCTAAGTTCCTTTTTTTTCTTTTCTCTTCCTTTTCTCCTTCTTCAATATAATACGATCATTTTTTGAGCTGATGTACTTTTCAATCTTTCTCTTACATACACACACATACATTTTTTTGTTTTAAGAGATTTACCTATCTACGTTCTGTTAAACATCTTTTGCTGTCTTTTTCTTACTTTCTCTTCAATCGTGTAGTAATATTCTTTGACTGTTGCTATTTTGGATATAGTTCCGAATAACCCCTGCTCCCGATCAATCTGAAATTTTGCACAAAAATAGTGTTTGATGACGAATAAAGCACGCGTGGTTCCCACTTTGGGAAATTAAAAAAAAAATTTTTTGACATAAAAACTATATCGACTAAAATTGACTTTAAGTGTATTTCAGAATAATTCTTTTTCTCGATCTGAAATTTTGCATAAAAATTGTGTTCAATGTGACGAATAAAGCGCGCGTGGTCCCTACTTCGGGAAATGAAAATCACATTTTTTATGATATAAAAACTAAATCGACTAAAATCGACTCTATATTGTTACGCCGCCGCCGCGTTTCCGCGGTTGATAGAAATAATGATACTCGCGGTGTAACTCAGAACACGCTTTATTAGATAATTCGAGCGATTTTACAGTAAAACGCAGGGAAAACCGGAGCTTCTCGCCGCACGTCCGTTCTATTCCGGTCCCCGTTTAGATCTAACTCTTAAACTTGCTTCGCAAACAAACCCGTTGCTAACCCGTTCTTCTGTCTAACAAAACGCCGCGCGATCAAATGGACGATCGAACGATAGATTCCCTCATCGGGTGACGGCGAAGAATGCATCTCGCAACAATATGATACACATATATAATAAATAATATATGTAATATATAAAAGATGTATACATATAGTAAGTATTTCTATTATTACACTTTGCTTTGCATTAAAAAGTATATAGGCAGCGTGTTCTGCTCTTCCTGCAGAAAAGGCTTCACTCTAAAAAAAAACCTAGACACATAGGTTTGGATTGAACCTCGCTTTACGTAGAAAGTAAACTTGTGAAACGATACAATTAAAGACTTAATTTTCCAAAGCATCAGATGATAGAAAGTAAATCTTGGTTCCTACAAAAAGTGAATTTTTAACTTTCTGTGCAAAGTACTGTCTACACTACACTGTCTACTCTCATCGCCTGGTGCTTTAGGATTCTTTTCAGTGAATAGAACTACCGTATATAATATTTTCATCATATATTATACATGTGTATATATCATATAGAGTCGACTTTGTTTTCGTATCATAAAAAATGTGATTTTTATTTTCCAAAGGGGAAACCACGAGCGCTTTATTCGTCATTGAACACTATTATTGAGAAAAATTTCAAATTGATCGGGAAAAAGAGTCATTCTGAAATACATTCAAAGTCGATTTTAGCCAATATAATTTTTATGTTATAATAAATTTGTTTTTTATTTGCCGAAGTAGGGACCACGCTTTATTTGCCACATCAAATATTATTTTTGTATGTGCAAAGTTTCAGATCAATTGGGAGCCGAGATCATTTGAAAAAGTACACCCGCTATTTTCATTTATTTGCCATTTGTTGATATGCGCAATTATTCGCATGTTGTAGGATTAAATGCATTATTACGATGAACACGTACAGGAGCGAGAAGATAAATAGAAAGAGAGGAAGAGAGAAAGGGAGAAGGAAAAACCAACAAAGATGTAAAGTAGGTCTCGATGGTAGACACGTCTAGATAGATAGATCCAGGTTGCACGCTCGGCGAGTCCTCTTCTACGAAATCGTTAGCATACGCCAGGATAAACACGTAGTTATTTGCCAGCGACGTGAGGCCTCTATCAAGTATCTTGACTTGTACGAAGCGATTGAATTATATCGATCCTTCTATGTTTCGCGATTTTTTACTACTCGAAGTTTGCGTTCCTTTCTGTCTCTCCTCTCTCTCTCTCTCTCTCTGCAGCTGTAATTTACAGCATAACGTTAGCACAAATCTTTAACATTTTACACGTTTGCTATCACGCGTCACATGTATGTGACACGCTGGCTTGTTTCGAGAAACGAAAGCCCGGCGTCACATATATGTGACATCCGTGAATTTGTCGTTTTATGATCATGTGAAAACCTAAAGTTAGTTCTGAACCTTGCTGTTGCAATCGAAAATAATTGATTAAATGATGGATGGTCTGGTAGGGATTTTCAACCAGACGGATATATAGCGAACGTGTTAATATAATAGATAGTTTGTCTATATGTGAGTGACTATCTCGCGTAATATCTTAAACTATTAATTAGAGTTTAGGTCTTGTTGAATTTTAACAACGTTCAAACAAATTTAGTTTTATTTTCACAGAGCAACACAAAATGAAAATGTATTTGCTCATACGTGAGCAAATTTTCTCAATTTTCTTTGATTAATGTCTTTTCGAATAGCTATTTAGATTATATTACAAAGAATTTTTTCGAGATTTATTATACGTGATATTAACCCTTCAAATCCAGACGTGAGTCTCTTAAACCCATCCAAAACTTTTACTTAGTGTTAAGTGTCTCTACTAGGTATTAGTTTAGCGCGACATTTTTAAAGGTCCTGAAAAAAAACTTTAGTCTTATACAACAGTAGAGGTCAACGTCATTTGTTCAATAACTTTGTAACTATTTAACTGTGAAGTGCAAAAAGGATCTGAGAGACTCAGGTTTAGACAAGACGAGTTTGGATTTTTCGAAAAGTAAATACATTTTTTTCAGTTTAAGCACTTCTAATATATCAACTAATTGATGTTTTTTTTTCATAATTTTATAAAAATATATGTACATTTACAGCGATTTATTAGATTACGATATACCGAATATGCGAATTGCGGGCTATAAAACGGGAGCTGCAACTCGTTTAATATTTGGACAAAATTGTCTTTTTTTTAACCCTTATATCTTCGAAACTACTTACAATTTTTTCAATCAAAAAAGAATGTCAAAATAGTTATTTATTGCTAAAATATTGCATGTCAAAGTTAGGCGCTAGAAAAATGCATTTTTCAAAAAACGTCCCAAAAGACTCATTGTAATGTTTTTAATTTTTAAATTTTTAGAAGACATTATTTTCCCTAAAAGTACAAACAATCCCCTACAAAACTGTGTAAGAATTTTGTATAAATCTTACATAAAAATGAAGTTTTAAGCAAAAACCTTTTTTTTTCTAAAAAAAAAATGTCAAGTTTTTCGTTAAATGCTTATATCTTTGAAACTGAAGATTTTTTCAATTTTTTTTCTTTATCGACACAGAATTGTTCAAACTTTCGATAAAAAAAAAAAAAAAAAAAAATTGAAAAAATATTGATTTTTTGCGGAGATTTCTTAAAGTCGCGTGGGTCTCATAAACCCAATCTGGATAACTTGTAGGTCATTTTTGAGGTCTAACTTTGAAAGGTTAAAATTGACTATGATATATGTCGTTTCGATGGTAAATTAACGCAATGCGTCGTATAAAACTGGCAGAAAGTTTAACAATCTTGTAGAGAAGCACAAATGCGAGAGAGATCTTGGCGATATTTGATTTCCGCTGGCCGTGTTGGTCATAAAAATGAGCGGCCCATTAGACAAGAACGCAAAATTCCTATCTTTCTGACATTGATGTTACATATTTATGCATACGATTGCCTTTTTACGTGCTCACACCGCATCTATATTTTAATACAAAGTGAGTCTGATAAAAAGTTCAGTATGTTTTTCTCAAAAACAGAGATAGGGAAAAATATCCAATTATCAAAACTGTAGAACATATAAGAGAACATATTATGGTGATCTTAAATAATCTTGAGTATCTGTTTTTCATATTACAATAAACCTCTAGTATCCGACATTCTAGTATTCGAACATTTTACTATCCGCACGCTCCACTATCTGAATGTTCTATTATCTAAACAAATTACATTTTCTCCTGCTTGTGTTCTCTACGATCAGAAGACATAGAGACTTCGTACATACGTTATTTCTACAATATTATATCGTTCTTATTGTACGAAGTTGATATCGTACACGTTAACAACTCGTGTATAATGACATCGAAGAAGAAATGTATAGTACCTACTGTTGAAACAAAAAAAGAAATACTCCAAAAACTAGAAATTAGTAAAAGTGTAAAAAAATGGTAAGAACACAAATGTTGGAAGATCTACAATTAGTGGGTTTAAAAAACAAAAAGAATCAATCGAAAATCATGCAGGTCCCTCTACAAGTAAAAACTTTAAGAGTCGAAAAATAAAGACCTAGACTCTGCTGTTTATATAAATGGTTTTTACAAGTCAGAAAGATAGGAATGCTAATATCTGAGCCCACACTATGCAAAAAAGCTTTGGAATTTAATTAGCATTTAAATGATGATCTGAATTTTAAGTAGTGGTTGGTTAGCAAAATGTAAATTTAAACATTTAAACATTTATATAAATATTACGAACTTCTTATTCTTTATATTACAAACTTCTTTATATTCTTTTTTTTTTGTATTTCTTCTTGTTTTTTTTTTATTATATTATTTTTTTAAATTATTGTATTGTTTTGTTTAAATACAGTCTAATAATCATGATGACAAGGAATTAAGTGTTTTATTATATGAAAATTCCTTTATCCGGACAGTAACGTCTTCCGATTAATTCGGATACTAGAGATTCCATTATACCAATCAAAAATTATTTTAATAGTACTCCTATTAAAAATTATTTTAATAGGTGTACTTTTAAGTCACTCTATGAATAGTACTCAATAACATATTATTTTTAGAGTACTTAGTAAGTTTTATATTATTTTTCGAGAACTCAATCGTTGTCGAAATACAAACAGAATTAATCAAACTAAAAAATAAATAATGTAAATGGGAAAAAAACATCTTTTTATTATTACAATAAGTGCTCAAATGTTTCATTATGTTCTAGATATGTCTGTAGTTTTCGTGGGAAGCTTGCTTGGATTTCTTCTAACTCTTGAAGAATTATTTTGCAAAAAATATTTTTTTTGCAAAATTTTTTATTTTTTCTATCATATTTTCTCTCTTGAGTAATAGGACGTTGAAAATAAACTAGCTCTCTTTTACTCTTCTTTATCCAAGCAAGTTTTTCACAAAGACTACAAGTCTTAGTGAAAAGATTTGTTCCATATTTTTTATTTTGACTAATTTTGTTTATATTTTGACAACAGTTGAGTTTTTGAAAACTACTCTAATATAAAAGTTATTAAGCTCATTGATAGAGTGACTCAAAAGTCTCAATTTAAAAAAAATTTTTGATTGGCAATGTGAAAAACAGATATTCAGGGTTATTCAACGTCACCATAGTATGGCCCTCTTATATATCCTACAGTTTTGATAATGAATATCTTCTCTTATCTCTAACTGTTTTTGAAAAAAATATGCTAAACTTTTTATCAAACTCACTCCGTATACACAGACACAGAAGCCGCGGGCGCGAATGTTTCTTTCTTTGTGTCCCGTGTAATCCGATATGCAGATGCGCACGCGAATCGTCTGGCACAAGACATGTGGAATTGCAGTAATTTATGAAAAAGTACTGTAAATTACTGAAAACTTTAGAAACGTCAGCAGAATGCTATAGCAAATCATGCTATAGCAAATTATCAGAAGAACTAATAATCGCTATTATTTATATATGAACGATAATTCAAAGCAATAGACATGACAATTTGCTCTCTTTTCTTGTAAATTTCATTACACTAAAGTACAATATACGTATACTTTTTACAAAATTAAGAGAAAAAAAGGCGCAAAAAAATTAAATATTAAAATTAAATTAAGTATTTAAAAAACTTAGTTTATAGTAATTTCTTCGAACAAATAAATTAACAACTCTAAATAGAGAGAGAGACACACACACATACAATGTAGCAATATTTTTATTGAAGGAAAATATTTTATTGTCTCTCTATCCAGAAGAATTGTCTTCTTTCTTCAGCGTTACTGCGCTGAAGAAATTCACATATTTGATGCACCACGTTATTGCTTTGTAGTACAAAATGTTAAAAGTAAAAACTATAATAAAAGCTATCTTTTGACGCAAAACACAATGGATTGCATGATAATTTGCGAAACGTATTTTGGTGCCGAAGTAAATCATGGCCAACCGGTCGCGTGTAAAAAACAATGACGAATGGAACGGCGGACAACCCGTAATCCAGAAACAATGTGTTGAATGAATAAAAATGAGATAATGGCAGGCGGAGTCCCGGCGATTCTCTCGACAAAGAAAGAAGCAAACTCAGGCTGTTGTCAGCACTCAATATATGTAGTCGAAGAAGATGCACGCTTGGTTTTTTCTTCCTCTATGCGTCTCTTTCACGATCATAGGCCTTCCTCTTTCTGCTTTCTTTTGCGCCGTGTATGCGTGCGAAGTATATACGAGATAGTAATAACTATTTTGCTGTTATTGAATTCCAGGTTTTATAGAAATGTCACAAAAAAACGCAAGTTTTATATTAATATTTTAATACGAATTGACAGGACAATTTTTAACGACCTGATTTGCTAAATATACAGTCAGTGTAAAAAGTATTCGTATAATAATTAATTGCAACAAAAACATTATATTGTAGTCTTTATTTATAACAATAATTTTAACAAATAGAAAATAAATACATATTCTTGGATTGTCTAAAGAATAAAAAACATTTAAAAAATTCAAAACTTATAGTTTTTACAGAAATAGTACTAAAAAAACAAAAACTTGACAAAAACCTATGTGTATAATAAGTATTTGTATTAGTTATTAGTTGCACTTGACAAAAAAATAAAAAGATTTAAGGCCCAAAATACTATAAATCGCTATTTTGTACCAACTTTAATATTTAGTCGGATTTTAGACTTTATAATAGCTTTAAGTCTGCGAGACATAGAATTTATTACCAATTTATTTATCATGTATTGAAGATCTTATTCTATTCTTCTGACAACGCTCTTTTTAAATCATTTTTGGACGAAGTATGAGATGTAACCAGATTTTTCGTTTTAAATAGTCCTATATATTTTCGATAATATTTATTCGGCGATTGTGGAGGTGACTAAATACTATAGAACATTATATACGAACTATGTTTCGGATCGTTGTCTTGAACAAGAATAAAATTAATTCTGATATTGAGGTGTTTCCACAGGTTCCTTTGGTTATGCCAATGATTATAATTTTGTTAAGGGCTGTTGGAACCAGTGAGCAGGATGTTGTGCCGTAAATAATTGTGTTCTGTCTTATTTCCAAACGTTTCGGTTTTTTATTTAAACCATCTTCAGTGTATCTGTTACAATGTGTATATAATTCTCAGTATG
>QVNV01008999.1:0-17198 GCA_014825455.1 Pseudomyrmex pallidus
TGTTTCTAATATATATCAGAATTAGCATCTTTCTCTCCCCGGTAATCAAATATCTGATGTTGAATCAGCCGATTATCGCGCGCGGAAGAAGCACGCGAATATATATTACATTGTCGCAGCCCCCGTCGTCAACGAAAGTGACCGACTCTAAAGTTTAATTCTCGCTTGTTTACCCACGTTAAACGAAGCACCCCAAAGGGAAAAGGACCTGCGGGCAGGATAATCTCGACCTCGCTCCCCGAGAAACGTGCGAGAGATGATCGACCGTCTCCCGTTCCCCGCGGGATACCTCGATCGACCTAGGCGCGCGCCTCTGTCTCTCTCTCTCGTTGATATCCCGGGGGCTCGAACCCGGTTTCTGCATGTTACGAGTCTCCCTCACCTAATCCATTATTCCGCGTGACTGACCGCGAATGATTTCCGATACGTTCGATTTTCGAGAGGCCGCACTCGATCGCACGTAGATTATCTCGCTCGCGGCTGCGACGTTCAATGGCCCGGCGAGAGAGAGAATGTAGATTCGTTCCACTTGCGTTATGGAAAACAAGATCGCGCTCGCAAGAACGAACAAACAATGCAGAAACAGGATCGAGCTGCGTGTTCGACGCGTTCGTGCCTCGTTTCATGTGAGAAAGCGGATCTGAGGATTTTCCCGATCGGCGCTCGGACTCGAAAATTACGTACGTAATTTGTAAAACAAATGCGAAATGTCGAAGCGCTAAAGTCGTTTTTGTTTTGTCGTCTATTCCCACAACAAAACATCGCGATAAAAACGTCACGTTAACTAATTTTTCTCTTCGAGCGAGCAGCTTTTCGCCATTAGGAAGTTTTGCATAATTGCCACGCCGCCGCCGCTGTCGAGGCAGGAAGAGCGTGTCGCGTCCCGAGTCACGCCAGATTTTTCCTGCGCAATTAATTATTGTCCGGTCTCGCCCCTTAATTAATTAGTCATTCGATAAGGCATTGAGATCCGCGCGCGCGCGCGCGCAAACGCCGACGCGCGAAGCGCGTTTATGTCGACGCGATCGTCGGCGCATGAAGAAGCTCACGATCGCGCAAGCTTAATGGAGGTAATCGATGGGAGAAGCCGAACGTATCGTATCTTCACGAGATAAAGTCTAATCGACAAGTACGAGCGTCTCACGCGCCGCGCACATGATCGAAAGTCTCGCTAATGATGCGGTCACGAAGCAACTATAAATAAGTTTTCATTAAACGCAGATCGCGATACGTTTCCGATGAAAATTTCATGAATGTATTTGAAATTACGTTTTAAATAACACGACGTGATTACGTCCTTTGTTCCCTTTGTACGACGCACGTCACGCGTAAAAAAGAAGCTTTTTACGCGGCAGATAAAATAGAGAGAGAAAGAACGCGGTCGGCGCGGTATAAATTTTGGCGTTCGCTTCGAACGACCGATTATTTTGTTCGGTCGCGGGCGTGAAAAAGGAGGAACGAGGGCGACGGGAGAGGAAGACCGATCCATGGCCATTTTTCAAAGGTCCGAGGGCCCGGCAGAAGCTTTACGCGCCGCGCGACAAAAAGTCGCTCTTTCGTACGGAGGGGTGCCTTAATGGCGCGTTCGCCCTCTCTCGGCTTTGTAGACAGGTTTGAAGAAAAGAAAAAAAAATCAGTAGGGGACCGGGATTAATCGAAAGTCCGGCGGCAAAGATCGCCAGGGTTCCGGAGCCCTTCTGTCCGAAATCCCGCCGGTGGTCGGTCGCCGCGTTGTGTCATTAACCGCGCCGAAAATTGATACGCGCGTTGCGGTTTTAAGTCTTGCGTTTGCTGTCCGGCGCACATCGTCGATTTAATTGACACCAAATTGGAGCGCGGACGGAAGATTGGATTCGCGATTGCGCGCTCGTCTTGATGACAGAAGACAGAGAAAAAAAGACGAAAGGAGGATGAAAAGAGAGAAAGAGAAAGAGATGGCTCGGCTTGCAACATCCCTCGACGTCCGGCTCGTTTCTGACCTTCTTTACGACGCCATCAAATTTCACGATGAAAAGCATTCACCGGCGGAATATTAAGTACCTCTCGGTTAATAACGTCCTTCCTTCTATAGTTACACGCGGGGGTTGCTTCTTTCTTATTACGGTTTCTTGCGCGTAACGTGAAGAATTGCGTTGTCCCTCGATATAATACGCGGAATCATTATCGCGCGAATACTCGCCTCCTCGCTCGATCCTCGAGTCGAGCCTTTTATTCGACACCAGTTCGATTGACGCGAGCGAACCCGATGAAGCAATAACACGTGTCGTTTCTTCTTCGTGCGAGTATTTTTATTTTCCGTGCCATATGATAAAGTTTTTCCCGCGCAAATTAATTTTTGCGCACAATGTTTGAACGCGACGTTTTCATAGATTCAAACGCTCCTCTCTGTCACATGTGAACGTCGATACGGTAATAGAAGCGATTCTAATCCGCAAATACGCGCAATATATCTCCATGATTTATGTAACGCGCTCGCTTTCTCCCATTGTGCAGAAAACGCGAGCGGGCAAAGGCGTTTTGACAGCGTTTGTAAATGTGTGAATAATTGCGTCTATGGTTTCTGACGCGAAACCGATCGAACCTGTTATCGCGATTCGCGATAAATCGTCGAAACCGACGTTTGTTCCGGTTTAAAGATCGCGCGTTATTTCGCGTGGCCGATAGTATATAACGGGAAGCGCGAGGCTTCCCTTCCCATTTGCCAGGTGTTACGTAAATGCTCGTTAATGTCGATGGAAATCGCGGACTGACTGATTTGTGACCGACATCGCGAATAAACACGGCGGAGAATGACAAAAAAAAATGTTTTTTATTCTCACAAATTTCCGCAAAGAGCTGAATTGAATTTAGATTCTCGCGTGCGCGCGGATTTCACAATCGAGAACGAACGGGTAACACAATAACGTTCTCGCATTTATTGCGGCGCTAAAAAAAACGAACTTTTACATAAGCCGTAAACGGAGAACCGGCGATCGCCTTTATGATTTTCCATTGTACGCTCCTCGTTTTTTTTGTTTTGTGTCAAACCTTTTTATTTAATTTTACACACAAACTCGCGATTACATCGTTTCTGCGAAACGCGAATTATCTTCCGCGTTTGATAACCTTCCGCGGACAAATTGCCGGCGCAAGAGAAGCGATGCATAAAACAGCAAACTCCACCGTCGTGGATCAGTGCGTCGCTAGACCGTCGTTTGTGCTTTTTTTACTTTTTTTCTGACCGCGAGAGAATTCGCAATTTGCGTCGATTAATCGCGACAATTAATTCCGCGTTGCGCGTGTGTTGCATCTCGGAACTGTGCGGTGACGCAAACGGATGCGTCGCGCGTGTGTAGCTCGCGAAATAGAAAAAAAAGAAGCACAACGCCGGATTAACGCGGTTTTTTAACACAACGCACACACCACGCTCTCGCTTTCCCACCGTGCTAATTGTCTGAATTGGCCGGACTTGATAGAGTCGCTATGTGTCGCGCCTCGCCGACGTCCTATCATTGTGAAAGAAACTTTCATAGAGAGATTAAATTATCTATAAAACACACGCAATAGAGACGATAATTAAAAATATTGAAGAAATATACGTGTCGTACAAATTTTCATTTTTCTGGAAAAATAATAATCGCGTACATTAGAGAAGAATATGCTCGTTGTTTTGCAAATATCGCGCGCGTGACGTTTTCGCAAAAGAAACATTGACGTACGACGGATATACGAATTGCACATCGAGGCGCCCGAGAGCACAGTGCGAGTATTGTTCCGCGTGGACGGAATTGAAATATCTTTACGCTGTGATCTCAATTCACACGTAATCGTATATTCACACGTCTTGATCAACACGCATTAATAACGGGGCACGCTACGTGACAAAGATGCCGCACAACGCATTATTACGTACACGCGATTCTTTTTTTTTTTTTTTTGCTTCGGTCCGGCGCGAGATATACTTTTACATCTTGCGTAAAACCCTCCGCGTGTCCTCCCCGCTATTCTCCGCGCGTCGTTGCGCGCAATTTGCATTTTCCATCGAGGTGACGCGTGCGCGCTTCCGTTTTCACACACTCTCGACACGAATCGGAATCGGACCTTCGGAGTGTTCGATCGAGCGATTATTTCATCGGAATAATCGTATGTTATTCCATTCGCGTTATGAATAGCCGACGCGCACGGCGATCGGCACGGCGGAACGATCATTGACGACTCGTTGCGGCGGTAATTATCGCCCCCGACAATAATCATACTCGCGAGACTTTATGATCAGAGACTATTATACCATAATACTTGTGCCGTTTATCGATCGATACACGCCACAAATGTGTGCGCACAAAGAAGCACGCGCAGAGAAGAAATCAGCGATGTATGTAAATTCAGTATTTTTTTGTTTTTTGTATCAAAGTCAGAAAAAATTGTAATTGAAGTACAAGATATTGCAAATGTATGTAATTAAGTTACGTATAGAGAAAAACTCAGCTATAATTCATATTGTACATCAAGTCAGACAACATTGAAACTGAAGTACAAGACATTGTAAATATATGTAATTGAAGTATGTAAGAAATAAGCGATACGTGATTCATATTTTACATCAAGATAAAATTGAAATGTTGTATCTTGTACTTTTAGTTTCCCTTAAGAGAAACAAAGAAATAATATAAAAACAAATAAATATAAATTATAGAAAATTATACAAAACATTCTCGTTGTTTTAACTGGAAAAAAGATTCGATTGATGCTAGAGATACGCGTCTGAAAAGATTTATAGCAATTTTCTCTCATAGGCTATGAATACCGAGTGACAAATGGTCACGAGAGGCGTGTACGTCATTAAGATTTCAAGGAACGCGAAAGAAGTTGCCCTTGGAAGTCTGAGTCCATCCTGTTCGATTTATCCTCCGCTGACGACGTTATTACGGTTAATCGTTTGATTTGCTTTGACAGTACCTATGTAGAAACTTATCCTCGAGACCGACAAGAGATGTAAATAAAGAGTTACGTGCGCAGAGTGATCTCAATTTTCCGCGAGGTCGAAGAAAACGATTTTCTCGATTAAAAAAAAAAATGAAAAAATAACTTTATTTATGAGAAAAATGATGGAATATAAATTTTCCGAAACCTGCAAGCATCTGACCAAAATAAATGTCGAACGGATCCCCCACGTATGCGGAAACGTTTATCGACAAACTATTCGAGGCGACTAGCGAGTGATAAATGAGGATCGCCAGGAATTTCCTTAATTATTTCCGACGCACGGACGTAACTCTGCGTGTCTTCTCTGTCGCGTTCTTCTTTTCCCTCGTAAAATTCACCGGAGAGACATACCACACTGCCACTGCCTGAAAACCCTATCTCTCGACGGGTCATCGACTAGATCTACAAGATTCTTTCGGCTTGTCGCGGTTACATACATACGTGCGCACGTAGGAGTACGCGGATGATTACCGCGGAAAATTCGCGTACGCGTCGCAATCCGTTACACGACGTCGAAACCCGCGTCAAAGTACTTGAAATGCATGATAGTACTTCAAATGATAATCCGTGAAATGTCAACGAAGCGCGTCTTGAGTTAACAAGCGAACGATATCGACTTCCTAGTGTGTATTCAAGGTTACGCCTATCTCGACGACACTTCGTGAAAACCAAGTTACGCGAGATTACGGTAAAATTATTTTGCGCGTGACAAAGTTCTGTGTGTTATCTCTCTGGTAAAAAAAAAAATAGAATTAAAATGCAATTGAAATTTAACTGTCCGATAACTTCGTTTTTTCTATAGATAGAAAGAAAAAATTGTCTATATGCGTGCGCGCGTATAAAAAGTATCGAATATTAATATCTGTATCTTTTACTACCAACAAAACGTAAAATATGAACGTAAAACTCGTCTCGGTATGCGCATTGACACCGAGACTGATGCTCGCATAAAACGTCGCGCGAATTAATCCGACATGTTCGCTCTTGCCGAGTTCCGATTAGAGTATTAAAGCGATTGCCGAGGATGACGCCCCGTCACGCTAAACGATCTCCGGCGATATATGCCTTTCGTGCGAGGCACGCATGATTTTTCCGCGAACTCGCACGCCACGCGTGAGACACTGCCGTAGATTTTCCCCGATCGCACGTTTGCGCAATTACATCCGTTATTTTCTCATAAATCTCTTTAATCCGAGTTTCCTCTCTCTCTTCTCTTTTTTTTTTCAAGCGCGAAAACTCGTTTAACAAACATTAAAAAAGACCGTTATTTCGAAATTGTTTTACGTCTGAAAATATTTGCTTGCGCAATAAATTTCGTACGTGACGCACTTTGAGACAAAATAATATTTTTTTCTACGAGATGAGAATAGTAAAATATTGCGAGACACGCGTATGTAACAAAATATTACTTGCTTGATTTAACGGTTTAACTCAGAAACGTCGCGCGTTACGAAAAAACTAACGAACTTTGACAATGCCGGTCACGTCGTTATCGGACGCTATCACAGAGAGAAACGGGTTCTTCGAATCGCTCGCGAGAGAGATCTCCCCCCCCCCCACTTTTTCTTGCACCGTAACAAGAGCCACCGACAAAACGACTCCTGCTTCGCGACCACTCAACCCGGGCGTGACCTCGTCGTCTAGGCTGCTCTTCATCGCGTGGAAATCATTCCTCCTGAACTGCTCCCTCCGTCCGGAGAGGAGCGGACGAGATGCGACACATAAAACGCGGCGACATTCAAGATCGTACGTATCCGCGGCGCGTAGCAACAAGGCGGGACAAGGTTGTGAGAACGAGAAGAAGTTCTTTTCCTCGTCGCTTCTCTTGAGAATTAACGTAGCGACTCGTTTCGGACGGCGCGTGATTTTATTATCGAGGAGAAAAAGTGTGACTATTGAGAAATGCGTGACCGCATATTTAAAATCAGATACTTACGGTTAAATTTCTAGAACGGACGAGAAATTTCTTGAATATCAAAGTGAAAACCGAAACGAGTTTGAAAGGAGAGAAAAAACTCGCAAAGCGATTTTGCAATTGCGGAGAGACACAAATTTAAAAAGTGCTTTAATACTGTAATCATTTATATAAAACATGCGGACACAACGCGCGCGCGAGAGGGAGAAAGAAATACGGCCGTTATTCCGCGAAAAGGCCAGGTGCGAGCTTCACCTAGAAGCTTGGTGTGGAATCTGACCCCTCCCCTCCCACGGGGTCAATTCGCAACCCGTTGCGCGCCGAGCCCCAAAATTGCTGCGGAGGCCGCGCTTGATCAAGATCCGCCGTTAATCCATCCCGGGGTTAAGGAACACCACCGGTCTTCGTTTTGCCTCGCCTCCGCTCAATTAAATTCTACTTCAGGAAGATTATTTCATAAATCACATCCCGTCCCGAACACGCGCGCCTTCTCCTCAGTCGCTTTTCCTCCGCTTGTTTCTTCAACCACGTAACGACTCACCGCTATTTATTTCGATGTAAATTAACATTTGATACGCACAACAAACATTTACTTCTGGAAGAGACTAATTTTCCACGCAATTTTGAAATTAAAACGATATCTCTCCAGTAAATTCTCGAGAGTTTATTCGCGTAGAATTCCAGCGTCCGGCTCGTCACGGCTGAGAAACAATGAGCGAAGAAATGAGCGAGGATTATGCAATTTTCGCGAAAGAAGCGAGAGAGAAGAGAGTCCAGTCGTCCATACGGCAAAAAACTCGCACGCTCGCATTCTTGCATAGTTGCAGGTCGATCGCTCCGCGCCGGCCGCTTCGGCTGCGCGCGATCGAAGAGAAAATTCTCTCCTCTTCGTAGTTTGCATGACCGTGTCCCGCGATCCCGAGATGAAAGAAGTAGAGAAATGCCTGACGGGATTCCGCGCGTCGCGACGTTTAATTATTTTCACGTCGAAAATTTGCGCCCGTGAAGAAATTGACGCCTCTCTCTCTCTTTTTTTTACGCCCCGTCGTTGCCCTCACGTCACGCGGCAGCGGTATTACGGTACCCGGGCACCGATTCTACGTAACAATTTAATAGCATACTATCTCCCACCGACACCACCTGGCGGTCAGGTATGCCGCATCAAAGTCTTTATTAGGCCCGATTGAACAAATTATTGCGGCCTCGCGCGCAAGATCGGTGTTACTCGCTTCTCATCCCGTTTTGCCCTACTTCTTTCCTCGACGTTGCCACATAGAGAACGTATACACATACGGCGTGAAGCTAATAGCTAATGTTGCTTCGGGTAATAACATATTTAAAACATGTTAATATTGAAACTATATTCCAGAATATTTTTATCGCTTTGTGTTATTTTTCAAAGTGAAAGAGATCAGTTTCGAGCATAGACAAGTTCTAAATAATATCTAAATGATATATTTTCTTTACACACAATACATTATATAAAACAGAAATACACACACACACATGAATTGAAGCGTGTATCTCGAGCTTCTACTAGTCGTTTTCAGTCGCAAAAAAATTGTCTACGAACTGTTGTCTAAAACTTGTCTATGTTCGAAACTGAGATTTTCCATTTTGTGGTACAAGACACAAATCAAATTGTCAGTTGTTGCACAGCGACTTTTTACTCGCGTGCGCACACAGCGCGCTGAAAGTCCGCGAACGAAAATGAATATGTCGAAGTGTCAGCTGAGAAACGCGAAATGTCGAGGCAAGCAAACTCACGGCGAGCGACTGAAAAAGTGCACGAGTCCTTTTACATATGTTCACGTTCTCGCGCATACACACACACACGGAGTACGAACGTAACACGGCGCGATATAATTCAATATAATGTAGGGACCAGCGACATTATCTGGTCCGGCGCAGTCAGCCCGGACTCGAGGCCCGATTAATCTCGACTCGATCTCAACAAAGCGCGGATTTATGGTATCCTCGCGGAGATCCGAGAGGACTACTTTTAAACCTGTTTTTTTTTTTTTTTTTTTTTTTTTTTGTCTTCCCCTTCTTTTTTCCCTTCTCCACGAGATTCTATTATACTTTTTCTGGCGATCTTCGTCGCCGGAACTCGTGCCGCCACGATGAGGGAATCCTCCGTCGTTTGATCTTCCAACGCGGTTTTTATTTTCGTATTTCTATATCTTTGGTCGCTTCCGAGAAGCTGCCGCCTCGTTAATGTCGCCCCATTATCCCTCGCGTGTTATACCGCGAGTTTCTCGATACGCAAGCAAAGCGGTTCCCGATTTCTCCGCGCGCACATATATATATATATGTATATATCATTCCCCTCGCGTAACAAAAACAAAATGCATCAATGCGCTTCAATTTCGTTAACATCTACATTTTCTGCGGCGTTCGATCCGATCGACTTGTGTCTTTTCTTCTTCGTCGTTGGTTGCAATCTCACGATCATCGCGCGCGCGATCAGAACATTCTCCCCGCGCGTCGCCGCGGAGAATGAGCGGAGCGCGTAATTTTTTAACGTAACGAAACGCCGAATTAGGAGCAAATCAATAATGGGCCGTGGGATCGAGCCGATGAATCCTCGTTGCTTCGCGTCGTTACGCGTTTCGCGTCCCGACGTGCGTGTTCAATTGGTAATTGCGCCGAGGAGACCAACGACACTGCAATACCGGTACACGTTCCCCGCCCTTACCCCCTTCTTCCTCAACGGTCGCCTATACGTCCGCATCGAGATGCATCTCTTTGTGAACGCGGTAATATCTTCTCCGAGTTATTACGTTACTTCGCGTCTTTGTACAACAACTTGTTGTTGTCGAACATTAATTTCCATTTCGCGTGTTTCGCGAGCGAGCCTCAAGGTAATAAAGTTCTCGATCTGTTGATCCCGGGAACAAAAATAATTTTGAGGAATCGATCGATCGATCGAGATGGCGGCGGCGAATTAACAGGCCCGATCCACAACTTTGTTGCGCGCGTTCTCTCTCTCTCTTTCTCGCGAATCCTCCCTCGTTCTACATATGCAGATCCCCAATTGCTCGTAGAATCGATTATCCGCGGCCCGATCGTGACCGTGCGCGTTCACGCGATGCACGCGCGAGCACATCCCAGACAAATGGGATGAGAGGATTCCCGAGAGAGAGAGGCTGCCGAGGTTTGATATGCGCGCGCGAATGATTTCAGACTCTCCGCTGATTCCCCCCGTTGATCGTTTCTTTCCCGCACCGCGCGCGCGCGCGTGTTTGCAAGACGCTCCTATCATTAAGATGCATCAAACGGCGACCGTCCACGTCGTTTGAGCGGATAACGAGATCATATTCTTCGGCAAAACTTCACGAACGCGTATACGCGCTTCGTTTTTAACGGAATTTTAATTTCAGTCTTGCGTCTTTTTCTCTCATCGATACATGCGTTACATCGGGAGTATTAAAAATGAAAAAGATACGCCGGATTTACGTGTATACGGGATGAAGATCGTGTTAAAATGTTCGAATACGAGAGAGTCGAATAATTTCTTCCTCCGGCGACACATAAAAATAATTAGAAAGTCCAGTTTCTCGCGAAGTGATCACACGTGGTCGGCATTCCATCGATATAATTACGCGGTTGTCGTCTGTAACGTCCGATTTACAGAGAGGAAGAGAAAAAACCCAATTTAAAATTGTCCCCGAATTCCCATCGAAACTACCGAAACATTCACCTGGTGCCGCGCAAGGCCGTAACGCGCGCAGTAATTTAGCGGCCGACTACGTGTGCGTGATAAGAGACACGCGCAATATTTAAAAAACCAACCGCACACCGAAAGCGTGTGTTCGACTTACTTGTAAGATCCGTGAACGTTCTTGCAGGTACCGTGCACGCACGGTTTCCTCTCGCACTCGTCGATGTCGTCCGCGCAATTCGGCCCCGTGAAACCAGGTGCGCACGTGCACTTGTAGTCGTCCTCGAGCGAGCGACACTCGGCTCCGTTTCGGCAGGGCGACGAGGCGCAGTAATCCTGTCGCTCGCAGTGCTCGCCTGAAAGAAAAAAAAAGCCGAGCGCTTGTTCAACGTCTCGCACCGACGCACAATCTCGTTAACGGGCGACAGAGACGCCCGCGTTAACATTGAGAACACGATTCAATCTCGAATGAACGAAATCCACCCACATCGCACGGGCTTATCTCTCAAACGAGTCAATCCGACTCTTTCGTCACACGAGCGAACCTCGTAACGTCTCGTAATGTAATGCGAAAATATCTCGGATCTTTAATTAAACTTTATTTAAATCTTAGATAAGATATTTTTTTTCACATACGCGCGCAAACAAAATTATTATCGTCCGATAACCGAGAGAGAGTCTCGATATTTATTACAAAACCGGTCGCTGCCAGACCATTGCAACATGCTCACTTAAGACCATCTTAGACCGAACGCGTTACGGTACAAAAACGGTTAGAGTGAAATTTCGTAGATAAAGATTCCAGTCGAGATAAGAACAAACATTTTTTTCGGTTCGAACGTTGCTTGCGAACTAACGCTCGCTCGCCAAGTAGAGATATCTACTTAAGATGGCGGTAATACCGGACGGCATGTATATCCCGGAGGTATCTAAGGCGAGCGTATTTCTTTCTCTCTCTCTCTTTCTCTCTTCTTCTTGCGAGCAACTGATTAGTGAAACTAATTACCGGAGTCGCTACTTGTTCCCTCGTGGCTGAGATGTCTTTGCTTCTGCGATTTGCGCTGTATATACCAGCGACCACTTTAGCGGTGCTCATTTCCTCGCATTTCGAGCAAATTGCGCGAAACCATTTTGCTTTGTTACGTGTTTCATTGAAACCAAGACCAAGCGTATTTTGTATTTAAACTCACGAAGAAAGATTTGGTTTATTTAAATACATTATGTTTTTATTTTAAATCTCTTTAGAAGAAAAATATATTTGAGAATCTCCAATATTTCACGAAAATTAATTAAAATCGAATTAGTATTGATACGTGAGATAAAACCTATTACGTCTTGTTTTAAAGATCGTTTTGCTTAATTGTCTTTATCTAAGGATTATCGAGACGCAAGAAACTGAGCACCACTCGTGCAAAGGTACCGCCGCAGGAAAATACCGCGTGGTTCTCCGCCAATTATCCTACAAGTACACACTTCAGCCTGCCTCTTTCCTTCTTCTCGTTGGTTTTTTTTCTCTCTCTCTTTTAAAAATCCTCGAGTTTCTAGATTTATTCGTCAATTCGCTGATACACGGCAGCCGATTGTTGTAAATATCACAATTGTCGATGTTTTAAATTCCGCGAGTGTGGAATATTAAAATTACTCGCGCGAAAGAGAGTAAGAGAAAGAAAGAAAATTCACGTCGCGAATACCCCGATCATTTCGATACCGCGGCGCACATACACAACAGTGTCTTCCGATAGAGCGGGAATGCGAATTTACTGTTACAGAGCTCAGGTCTCGACATTTCTTTACGACTCGCGCTCGATACAATGCGAACTAGTTAATTGCAACGCGTTATCGTCACGTCTATCTATTAACCTTGCTATTCAACCCGTACGAATCGATAAGCATTTATTTAAGTATTCGATGACTAAGACGACCTATTCATCGGACTTAATACGGACTCGCGCAATTGTATTCCTTCCAAGGATTTCCATAGTTTTTTCATTAACGCGTTGACAGCCGCGGGTAATCGCGCAATTGTTAGCCGTTTTTATTTTTTATTATCGATGCAATTTATCATGTTGTTAATTATACCAAGTGTACAGCTATAAATTATTATTATTATTATTTTCCGTACGATTTAGTGAGCCGTAAATCGAAGCAACATTTATCTTAATTCAGAATACATATGTAAAGTAGACTAATTAAAATAATATCTTTGCCATTTTACACTCTTTCACGCAAACAGATCACTGTTTTTTACCTGTGTATCCGGTGCTGCACGTGCACACGTATTCGTGCAACGACTTGAGATTGCATGTCGCGCCGTTGAGGCAGGGCGCGGAATCGCAGGCGTTCGCGATCGGGATCTCGCACAGACTTGCGGTGAAGCCCACGGGGCAGGAACACGCGAACGACGGAGTGCCACCCCCGATGCTCTCGCGCACTCTGCACGAGCCTCCATTTTGGCAGCGCGATCCCGTGTAACACGGATTCAAGTGCTGGCAGTACTCTCCCACGTATTTCGATGTGCAGCTGAAACAGAATTTTACTCAGGTCAGTTTCTGGAGTCGGATATTTATTTTCGGGGTTGCATCTCCCGGCAATTTTTGAGGCGCGGTGGATCGATTGCGAATGTAAGAAGTGCAATCTATTTTTTCACACGTCAAGTTGTAACAAAACTTTGTTGAAATTTAATCTTCATCCTTCGGCAAAAATATCTATTACGTTTTTAGACGCTTATTACATTCATTCTTATGCGATTCTATCTAAATAATCAAAAGAAGATGAGCGGCAAGAACAGCAGCAGCAGCAAAGGCACGGTTCCGCCGCGTTGCGGTCGAGACTTCCACGAAAGGTTCGAAAAGACGTGAAGAAAGAGAGAGAAAGAGAGTCTCCCTCTTTGTGGCCGGCCCCGTTACACGTATCATTAGATTCACCGGGCGAGAGTACCTAAAATTTCCGCGCGCGAGCGCTACTCCTCTCTCGCAGCAAAGTTCCCCAGCGGAATTCATCGTTTCGCGTGAAACGGGCATGAGAAAAAGGGGAGCGCGCATGTGTGTCCCTTTCCAGAGAAACGTGGTCCTTTCGTGAGAGAGATCTCCGCGGAGGAATTGAAGAAACCAATTTCTGTTCGCTCACAATGCGCGTTTCTCCGATTCCTCTGGGACCTGTTCCGTCTCCGAATTCGTTCTCGCTTTCCGCGAGCGCGAATTTTTTATTCACGGCCTGATGTATTTGGGAATCCACGACGACGATTATTCGCGCGCGTTGGATTACCATCTCGACGATCCGAGAGAGTCCGCGACGCCGGCCGGACTAGATGCACAAAATACCGTTTCAACGGCCGAAGTCAACGACCCGCGCTCGTTCTCTCTCAATAAGGAAATTATATTGCCGTGTTCTGTCAGCTTTCGCGACAAAAAGGCGCTGTTCTAACGGACCCTAATGATCGTCGGTTCGCTTCATATTGCGAGACGCGATCGATCCAAGCCGTTTCCACAGGGGAGAGTCCCCCCCTCCCTATCGATATGGGCGAAAGGGGGAGAGGACTTCGTACCCTTAAGGTAAACCCGCGTCTTCTTACTCCGATCGTAAACGATTTTTCCCAGCCGCGTCCTTTACGACGACGATCTCCTACACAACGTCGCACACGACCTCCGTGCACACATTCTCTTGACAGAACCTTCATTATCTTCTTACCGCGCGCGGGACAAATTGCGGAACGTTTACGAAATGAGTTCGCTCGTTGCTCTTGAATTTATGACACATCAATGGCATTGACCCGCATTTATTTTTTTCCGCTGAAAATTATCGTCGGAAAAACCTAATCTACCGCAGAATCACGTACAACCGCGCGGCTCAATTACCTTACAAGATCGAGAGTACACACACGTATGCGATTCGAGCAATACGTGCGTACGTGCGTGCGTGCGTGCGTGCGTGTGCAAAGCATTATAGCGGAGGCTTTATCTCGACTTCTTTTACCGTTTTCCATCGCGCGATCGCTCGCAGACTCGCAGTCTCGCTATAAACGGAAGCGGCGATTCCACAACCATTACTCGTCCGCGGCAGCGAGTTTCTTCCCGACTACCGGTTAGGAGAGTTGCTATTTGGATTTATTGACTTCCACCCATATGATACTACTCCGAACAAAAAAACCACTTGAACGAAATCAACGCGAACGTTAGGAGAAACTTAAGATCAAAGAGATACAATCGAACGCTGATCGGAAGCGACGCTGATGAAAAAAAAAAAACGCACAACGCGCGAGCATGTCATTTCTGTACTTAACGGATTTCTATCATTTTTACATGAATATTCCACACGCGTACTGGCGTCTCAATCGTCGCGCTACGACGTAAAAGAAAACAATAAGAAACGCGCGTTAACACGGTGTTTCGCTTGCAGCGCGGTATCTGCAAAACCCGATAACGCAATCAGAACATCACGCGCAAGATCGCAATTATCGATGAACGTTACACACAGATGTATCTCACTCGGGACTGGATAATATCTTGCGAATGCGTAGGTACAGATAAGTATCCCTCTTGTAAGCGCGTAGATAAGTACGCGAGCGAGGAGCCACGAGAGATTAGATTCGTGTTATGCAAATTATCAATTCATATCGGCGTTGTTGCTTCTCCGATCCGTGGTAAAAGATCGTGCGCGTTTTCTCAATCTGCGTAGCTTCTTGAAAGCAATATTCGTCCTCTGCGCAATTACGAACCCGAGTGATCGTAAATTACCCGGGACGTCGGTGTTTAGTCCCGAACGCGGGAAAAGGATCGCGAGCGCGCGATTCGAGATAAGATTGTCGCGCGCGTACACACAATTTCGCACGTTTATGAACGAAAACGTTTTATTTTCTTCGCAAGAGAGACGGCTGCTAATTGCGACGGTCATCAATTACCGAGTTATTTAAGCGCCATTTTAAAGTCGACGCTCGTAAACGAACGATTTGTCTTGTCGAGAGGCGACCGCGCATATGCGTGCGTGAGTGCGTGTTACGCGTGTTTGCGAGAATATATATATATGATCCAGAAAAAAAAACGCACATTTCACAATATTCAGCGTTCAGTACAAACGACACGTTGTGTGACACATTATCGATACAATATTACGAAGTCGGACACTCGTTGTGTAAACTTTGTAATATATTGAGTCATTATTTATAAACGTTTGTCAAGTTTCACAAACAATCCAATAAGAAAATACGACTGTATTAATTGTGTCATTAACGCGCTTTGTTGTCGCGCGGCTCATCTTCCGAGCCAACTTCTCTCTTGACGACGCTAACTGATAACTCAAACAAACCGACAGAAATATGCTTCGTGTTCCGTCGGCGGACGCAATATATGGAGCACGTTATGGTGCATCCTAAGTGAGTGGGAAAACCCGATCGGTAAATAAAATTTATTTAACTGACTCTTTCAAATTGCGCCGATAGATCTAAGTGCGCGCTTCATCGTTAAATATATATATATATGAAGCTCGAATAAAATATATTAGAAAATTTCTACGTATCTAATACAAACGGAAACGGAGGGTGTCTTACGTCACAGTTTTAGCCTCGTTTCGCATAATGAAGATTATTGAAATAATAATCGCACACGCCATGCGCGATCGGGAACGTGGGAGTGCGAAGTTCCTACTGGTTCCATGCCAATTTCCGCGGTCTCTTCCTAGTTCTCGAGCAAAGTTCTTAATTCGTTCACACGACAAATTAGTAGACACGCCGCGGCGAGTTTGGATATTATACGCTAAAACTTATAATTATTCATTTCTAACACGTTGCAATCTAATTAATCGAGTTTCAATTAGTTGAAACGACACGTTATCCAAAGCAGTTCTTGTTCAATGACACATCAATCGCATTTTATTTTATTCGACGCGATGGTTCGAGAGAGAAGCGTGTAACGAAATTTTTCTCTAATTGATTGAATAAGTGAAAACTCAAGATCTTCGCGAGAGACGAACGTATCATCGAGATGCAAAAATTAATAAAGACGGATCGTCGAGATACACCGCACGCGTGTTCGCAGACACGCTACACACACACACACACTCACGCACACGTTCGCGCGGAAGATCGATAGCCGAGATTTCCGCGAAGTTATCGGCGCGATATCATCCGGAAATTAACGGATCGCCGGCCGAAATTGCCTCGTAAATCCGAGGCGTTCTCTCGTTTGCGCGGTCCTTGCTCCTGTCTCCCCCTTTGCAACAAGGCATGATAAATGACCGTGTGCGCGTTCTCCTCGCGACTTCGCCATCTAAACGGGCATCTGATCGCGCGATACTTCGGTGGTAAGTCTTTTACCCGTCCTCGGAGCTTAATTGACGAGAAACGCGATACCGATACGTGTGCGATGGCGTTAGTAAATAATGAATTTCGTAGCATCTGCCGCAACGAATAAAATTTAAGTGTTTTTTTTTTTTTTTTTTCAAAGAACAAAGGAAGAATTAATTTTTCAGTTTTTATTATTAATAAAAAATGTCGCAACTTTCTGAAAAAAAAATCAGAACGAAAGATAAAAGAAAAGAATAAAATAAAAAGAGAGAAATACAGAGGGTGGGAAGGTGTTATATCGAAAATCAAACGCTTATATTTAGTGGGCCCACTATCGATCGACATCGCAGCGATCGATTATACGCGTCGGACTTGCCGAG
>QVNV01009002.1:0-10317 GCA_014825455.1 Pseudomyrmex pallidus
TCTCTTGTGAGAGAATTTGTCACCTATCCTTGTTTTGGCACGACTCGGTCCCGAGAGATGGCGCCATCTACCCGATAGACGACAGCGGCCGAGCCGCCGAAATCCAAGTTCACTCGCCTGTCTAGCATCCTCTTAAGAAGCGAGACAAAAATGTTAAAGTGTTGCGGCACAAGACGTTGCTGCTCGGGGATGGTTGGATTTATTTATTTATTAATTTTTTTTAACGCAAGGACATTTGTAAAAGTATTCGAATCGAAGTACTCGCGCGTCGAAGCATCGTCCTTGCGAAGGAGCCGCGCGCGCATTCACACACAGTCGCTCTCCTCCACCTTTCTCACTTGGTCCAGGCATCCCGGACTAACGGAACCATTCGGACGCGCGCGCGCGCGCGCGTTCCGTTCAGTTCCCGACTGGTGAAACCGGCCGAGACGAAAGTAGGGAGATACAAGGAATGCCAAAACAGCTGATCGATTACACGGCCTCCTAAATGAGGCCTTTTACATTTTAATATTCCGTCGGTACTGTTATTCGGTACTGTGTCGTCAACTTGGACGAGGCCGCTCTCTGCACACGCCGCAAACAAATCTCGAGACTAAATCAATTTTCCAAATTTTGTTTTCCAATGCTTGTCTGACGTCACGCGACGAATTTGAATAAAAGCTGTCGGTTATTTTCATTAAAATCTGAATTAAAAAAAAAAATTAAAACTCCCGCCATCCAATAATCAAAACCGAGATTGAAAAGTTTCGAAGCGATTTGATGAAAAGTAAACAAATATCTTCCCGACAAATATTTCCCCAACGTTGCGCGTTAATTAACAGAGATAACTTCCACGATTAATCCGTTTAAGACTTTACAGAGTTCGTTGCCTACACGGCAGATAACCACCGCGCCTGGTTGTGAGCAAGTGACTCCACGGAATGTGACTCTAGACAATGAGAAACGGGTGGGCACTCATTAACGCGAGGCGACCGCCGCGAGATAGACTGGCGCGTGAAAAATTGCAACACTACAGGTATAGGTGGAAAACGACCTTACGATTATTATTTATACATGTATACACACACACACACACACGAGGTGATCCACGTTCCATTGACGTTTCAAGCGCCCTGTTACCGATCTTACAAGCGCGTTATATCTTCCGAAAGGTAAACTGAAGCGAAATGCTCTTGAGCGCGAAATTTTCAAAATTTTTTTTTTTACCTAATAAAACGTAAATCGAACTCTTGTGTAGAAATAAATTCCTCGTTCAACAAAATTTTTTTACCCCCATTTTATGGAAATAAAATTTTTTTCTGTCTACACAAATAAAAGAAATTAATTTCTAACTAAACTCTCGCGCAGAAATAAATCAATTTTGCAAAGAACTTGCTAAAGCAATGATTTTTCTTCTCTTCGACTCTCTCCGTGTCTCGTTTTGTAATTTTTTTTTCTCTCCACGGATCTCTTTCTTATATTTACAACACACTTTATATAAAAGGATGCCGCCAACGCATCGTATGCTAATTAGGCAAGTATTAGATGAGCGCCATATTCGGGTACAAGACGAAGTCGCTACGGAATATGCTTGCGCAAATCCTTGGCGTGCGCGCAACGTGGCGGTTATTCGCTCGCTTATTTGGTCTCCGAAATTGCGGCAGCCTCTCCCCCGGTTATATGATTTTCCTTTAACGATTAACTAAGCAAGTCTTGCCGCGACACTTGCAAACGCGTGTATAATTACCGCACGCAACCGTGCAATTATACAGACCGCGCGCGGTTGCAATTACAGGCTGTCTTTCTCATTTGAGACGACGGCGCCGCCGCAAATGTTGATAAGAATAAACAAAATGTAGAAGAATATTATTATCGCGGCAAAAAAGTTCAAACTGGAAACTGGAAGTCGCGGAATGTAATAAGTACAGTTTGCGCGACAGGTATAATTAATGATTTAATTAATTTTTTAATTCGCCTCTGTCGACGGTCGGGAAACGCGATTGCAACAACTTAATTTGCAAATGTTCTTCCATGTGCGAGTGACGTAACGTTTCGATACGTCCGTCGCGCGTGGCAACTTGCGATTGGCGTTGACATTAGACACGGAGAACGTTCGTTTAATGTGCTTTCGACTAATCAACTTTTTTCTTTTTTGCAACGTTTAAATCGAGACAGCGCGTATATACACGCGCTACAACATCGTGATAACACAATCGTGTTAATATCAGCAGAGAGATGTAGACGCGTCAAGGTTAACTCAATTAACATCGTTGATTATACCGTTGCGAAAATATAATAAATAGAACGGCGAGATAGATAATAACAGCAGGAGGATATTCTGTTGCGCGGTGACCACGTGATCCGAAATTCTATATAGCGTGGTTGCTCGTTCTTCGAAAGTCAACGGCAAAGGTCGACGGTTTTAATTATTCATTGACAATTCGCGTTACGCCTCATACGCTTGCGCGTACGTAAGTACGTATACGCGTGCGAACAACTATTTTCAACTCGGTTCGACGCGCTTCGTTAACAACAGATGCAACTTTGTTTTTATTTGATCAGATTATTAATGCGAATAGACATTGTGTATTTTTTTTAAACGGTGTGACGATATAAATATTTCGTTTTTTTTAAATCATTGAATAATGAGTCATTTTTAAACGTCATTATTCAACAGATATTAGGTCTCGACCCCCAACGGGTCAGACTGTTTGAATTTAAAATGCGCGTTGCTATTAAAAAAAAATTATTTATTTAAGAATTATTTATTCGCAATGACAGGTTATAATTGACGCAGTTACTGTCAAAAAAATTTATACGTTAAATTGATACAAGTTTAATCATTAAATTAATTTTCTTTTGTAGTTTAGAACTACTGGTAAATAAATACGCACGTACGTTGCGTGACAATAAATGTGTTTTATTTAATTTAATTTTATTAGATATGCGAATAAATAAATTAGATACTCGAGCATGTTAAAACTATTCGGGGCTGAGAGACGGCAAGAGTCATTAGCTATTTCCTTTCATTTTCACGTTAAAAATTATTAAAAATTAACCGAATAATAAAAAAACATTCCGTCGAATAGGCAGAATATCGAATAGTTGCCCAACATTCATTAAAATTCTGGTAATTAACGTCAAATTCGTGCGCAAAATATTTTTCTATGTAAAACGCAAACTTTTGCCGATTTTATCAGCTTGATCAGATTATCCGATGACCAATGTAAGTATTCGTTAAGTATTGATCTACGTATTGAGCAACACAAACGGAAGCGCATCTTTTGTCTACGTAAATAAAATTTGTATTTTATCGAGCGATAGTCACGGTTAAGTTTCATTTTGCAATAAGGTTTTTTTTTTAGAATTTCCGTCATTCTTCAAAACGAATATTTCGCGCAAGTTTTTCCACATATCATTTGTATCAGACACGGACTCGCGGAGTTTGAATCGCGCATTGCGTGCGGACTCATCTGATCCGCTTAACCGTAGCTTAACCGTGATAAAAAGCGGCCTTGATAGCTCGTGCTGTGCGCTGGGTGCATACATGAAGGGGTTAAAGCACGTCAAACCCCATTGTCGAGAGTGCACGCTGATCAAACTGAATTACTCTGATGACGGCGGCACGGCCATGTAATCGAGTATTAACCGCGACGAAGGTCGCAAAGCGAATTATTCTCACCTCTCAAAGAACTCGATAGAAGTATCTAAATATTTGTCTATCTGTTGTTTGAGATAAAAAGCGGAATGTCAGATGATATTACGAAAAAGGCACGAATTTTTAGCGAGATATAAATTTTTCGGCGAGTGATATAATAATTTGTTGCTAACAAATATTTCTTTAATTATTTTTTCTCGAAATTTCGAGTTCGTCGAACGATTCGAATTCGCAAAAAATACACGGCTCTGTCAAATATAAAATATAAGTCAAGGAACTTTGAAAACCGCACGCTGGGATGCACGCGCGAAATATATTGTTGACGCGTAAATTAATATAAACGTAAAAAATACAAATTAAATAACAATTCTAAAATTTATAAAATTCTACTTTGCATCGCATACGAATTACCCATTTTCCTATACGTGTGTTACAATTCACGCACGTTAAAAATAAACATTTCACGCACGTTGGATCTGGCGCGCGGCTCTCAAAGTTCCATTTCTCGATTTGAATTTACTTCAACGTTGAAGCGGCAGCAAATTTCAATCAAAGAAACCGAAACGTTGTGTAAAAAACCATCGGGATTCGATACTTGATAGTTCGAGACGCAAACTTCGCGCTAAACGTTTCTCATTGAAAGTATTCTCCTCAGGTATATTCGCTGGTCGTGTTCACTTTTTTGGCGACTCACAATGCGTCTGTGGCGTGTTCGCTAATATTAGAACTGGGCCGCAACCCACTATCGTGCGAGCGCGAGTACGAGAAGGCTCGTATACAAACTAATAAATTTATTTCAACGATCCTCGGGCTTGCTCTCTCGCTCTCTTCTTAAGGAAATTGAATTTATATCAATAATCAGATAAAATCGGACTAAAATACCGATTGTCGCATTAGATCGAGTTTATCGAGCTCGAGGTTTTAATTAAATGGACGATCGTATCCGGCGCTACGTAAATGCGGGACGAAGAACGGAATCGCAAGTTTACGTATCGCTAAAAACCACCATTACGCAGCGGCAATTGCCTGTCATTTGTCTCGTGCTCGGCCATTAACTTCCTTTCCTCGTAATTCCGTTTGCTTTTCCCGGGGAGCGGTCACCGTTAACGATTTATTTGTCTTCGGTTAATGCATCCACTTGCGATGTAAATGGGCGTAACGTACGCACAAGGCGGTGCCAATTTTGCGTTTTTCAGCGAAAAAAAAAGTCCCGTTGAAAATTTCGCGAAGTTACGTAACGTATTTGTGCCACGAAAAAAAAAATGAAAAAGTAGCGATGAGAAAAATATTTCTCACGAGAAAAAAGCTATCCGCAGATTTATACTCGTCGAAAGACGTAGATATATTTATAAAAAACAAACAAACATGTCACTCGAAGCGAGTACTTGGTCATCGATTATTTCAAGTGAACGATCTCAACCGAGCGCGAGAGATCACGCGCGCTTTAATAACGTAATCGACAAATGTGGAAGAGACCAACACTCGGAGATCGCGACCGTGTGTTTTCATTCGGCATGTGTGCGCACACATGCCGATGCTAATTAACCAGCTGCGATCGCATTACGTCACAATAGTCGCGAAACGCGCGTCCGTGCGTATGCAACCGGAACCGGTTATATATTTTTCCGATGACAAACCAACTGTGCGGGAGAAAAGTTTGATTTTGAAAAAACGAAGTCGAGAATACGTTCGCGCGCCAGAGTCGCAGCGAGAACGACTTCTCGACGCAACCGCTGCCGCGACGATCGCTCGGTCGGTCGTGATAATTCAAGTGCGAATCAAGTATGCAAATCAATGCGCGAGAAAACTCGCATACGCGCGACGCATGCGAGAGAGATGTCGAGCTTCCTCGCATCAAGGTTCTCTCGGTGTTTTTTTTTTGTTAACTCGATCTCTCTCGCAGCTGATGTTGTTGCCGTTTGAAATCGAGTGCAGTTAATGGGAGAGCGCGAAAATCCAAACAAACAAAAAACCGAGCGGTCAAAGCGAATTCCTCTGTCGATACTCGATGGTGTTATATTTTATTTATTACACGCGGTCTCTCCGAAGAGAGAGTTCAAAATTACGCGCGCCGTCTATTTTCGTTCGTTTGACGAAGTCAAAACCGCCGCGCTATTACTGGGTCGCGCGGATTATAAAATCTAAATCTAAATCGCGATAGATCTAAATCCGCCGAGCAGGTGATCTCGACCTGAATTCGCAACCCAATTGGGTGTCCGGAGTGCGCGAGAGCAACCGGCGGCGATTCCGTTCCATTTCCGCTTCGAATAAACGAATGAAACGGGTCGCGGTGTGTTCTGCTCTCCTCTCCCTCTTCTCTCGCGTCCGCGATCTCGCGTCTTCGTCATTTCCTGTCCGTGCGGGTATAGTATTCCGTATGCAAGCAGGCAAGCAAGCACCGACGATGGTCACAACCGAGAATTCTCCGTGACTCCCGGGAGAGCTCCCGTTATCGCGACGAGGACCGGTGCGTGTACCGGAGATCGAATCCTGTTCTCTTCTGGTTAGCCTAGTAATCAAGATCCGTTTCCTTTTCGCACGCGGAACGAAATTACCACGGCGGAGTAGTTGAAGTACGCGTGTTTGCGCCGGGATACCGCAACGACCTTATCGCGCGCATTACCGACACACACGCGCGCGTTGTGTAAGAAATTGAAAACCGATGCAATATTTATTACCGTATTCTTGTATGTAAACGGCATGTACATGTATATATATAAGTGTCCCATTTTAACTTGGACGTCAAATTGTCGAAGATGCATTTTCGAGAAAAATGTGTCGAATAAAAGTTGCAGGGTTTGAAGAGGGTCATCGGATGAGCTACTTGGATTTTGAATCCGAGCCAGCTTTAATAAGATCCAGATTATTTTTTTGTGTGGAAACGCCTATGTTTTATTGTAATAGTATTCTATTGAACAAAATAAGGAAAATTTGTTCTCAGTAATTTTCCGCTAGATTTTCTACAACAGACGCAAAATAACGCTCAAAGCTTCTCATTTCGAAACACATTCCGGCCAATGAAGACAAGATCAACGAACGATCCGGCCAATGAAACAAGAACTTTGAGCGGTACTTTGCGCCTGTCGGAGAAGGTTTAGCGAAAAATTACCGGAAACAAAATTTCTTTAGTTTTTTCAATAGAATACCAATCTACAATACAAGACATAGACGTTTCTATTTAAAAAATCTGAGTTTTGTTAGGCCTCCAAGTGGGTCCCGGATTCAAGGTAGTTCGTCTGATGACCTTCGGACCTTAAAACTTTTATTTGAAACAGTTTTGTTTTCAAAAATGAATTGTTTCGAGATATTTTGATGCCTTTAACTTAAAATGAAACATCCCGTATGTTTCATTCGAATTTCTAACATTATTTTAGTTTGAAATTAAAACTGTTAAAAATTTGCACGCGCATTACCGGCATAATTTAAGCTTAATCTCCCGAACCAGCTCGCGGTGTAAATCGCGTACTTATCATAAAGTTTCTCACTAAATAAACGAGTAACGATTCTTGTTAACGGTCTCAACTTAACGCACAGAAATTCCTTAATGGAACGAATCTCTCGTTTTTTTTCTTTTTTTAAGAAGAAAGGGACGCGCGAAGCGTTTCAGCTCGGATCTTTAATACAAATGGACCGCCGCGTAAAGCCGCGAGGAAAGATTTGGAGACCGGAATATTGAACCGGTACTGGAGAATCCTGTTCCACAGGTGGCTGTAACAGATCTTTGCGCTCGACATCGGCGCGTCAGGGTTGCGTTACAAGTTTTTTTTTTTTTTTTTCAACATGAAAGAGATGCGAAAAGTTGCGCTTATTTGCAAACTAATTTTGGGTCACTTGTTTCTCCCGATAGAAGAGAAATATACGTGTTTGTGATATGCGAAAAGATAATCTCTTTTGGACTGCAATAAGAGCCTTCGCTCGCTTTGGCAAATTGCGGAAACTGAGAGAGAGAGATCGACGGGAAAAGTGGGAATATTTCTTCTCTCTCTCCGCGGTTATTAATACCTTTAAGTCATTCGAAACATCGCGATATACGCCCGCGCGATATTTCCGTAACCGTCCGGAAGATGATGTAAGAAGAAAACGTTGTCATTGGACGCGGAGCTTGTTCCGCAACGAGACGTAGCGGCGGCGGCGGCGGGAGAGCGATTTGATTCGACATTTCCGTCCCGTTGCAACATGCAAATTTTCGCCCCGTACTTTATTTACACGTTTCTCCCGTTACAACCGTGTTGTAACCACAGATTTTATTCGATATCGCACCGCTACAGAGTTTTCCATTCTCGTGCGCCACGTTGATAAAAAAAAAAAAAAAAAAAAAAAAAAAAAAAAAAAAAAAAAACATCAGAAAAGATAAAAGAATCAAGAACGACCGCGATGTAGGAACGTGCTGTTCCAGAGAGAAAGAGAGAGAGAGAAAGAGAGCAACAAAAAATATGATAGGAAAGGTGACGAGGCTAGAAGTCGGAACGAACCACCATCGTCTTCGTCTTTCTGCGTTTGTCGTGAGCCGTATTTATAACGAGTCTACTGGACTAAGGCCAAGAGACGTTTATCGACTCCTAACGATTCCGAACGATTGTGCGAAACTTCGCCGAGATGTCCCCCTTCCCCCGTAAATGATGAATATGTACACGCGGAGCGAATGAATTTTTGTGCGCAAACGCTCAAAATACGCTCGTTTTTCGAAGATTTCACATTTTTAACGATCGATATCTCGAAAGATGCATCTACTTGACAAATTTTAGTTTTTTTATTTTAAAGAGTCGAGATGCCATGCGCGTATCTTATAATAAAAGAGATTTCGCATTAATTGTTTTTGACAAAAAAAAAGATTTGATCAAAAATCTCTTCGCGTTTTTCGATTCGGCGACTCGAACAGATCAAGAGCTCTTTATCTCCAGTCTGCAATAAGACATAGGTGAGATCGTGCGAAAACGACAGATGAAAGGAATGTTTGGCGCACAGTGGGTGCCGCTAATTTTAGTAGAAAACCGGAACGTCTCTCTTTGAGCTGCCGCGCGGATTAGCATCGACATCTTCGCGACGTGGTGTTTTCGCAGACTTTCTCCCCGACACGTTTCCGATATAAATATTTTCACGCTAAAAAACCGAAGAGCGAATAAATACAAAAATTCAGTCGGGTTATTATTTCGAAGCGTAAGAATAAATCACCACGGTTCACCGAGATGAAAAGGCATTCCACTCGTGAGAAGAGTAAACGCGGAGCTGAAAACGCGCGGGGATGAAGCTCGCAAGTCGATTGCCGCGAGTCGACTCTCGCGAAGGAGAAACATCGTGTTGTTATTCGCGGCAATGTGTGGCCATACACCGCAGGACGCCTTTCTATTTGAGAAGAAAGGTCATTTGGATGCTCCCCCCGTCTGAGCCTTTCTTTCGACGAGACTCCGCGCTTTGGACCATCTCCAAAGCGTGTTCTCCAAAGAGAAAATAACGGAGACGCGCCGGTAATTAACGTCAAAGCAATTAAAAAAAAAAAAAAAAAAAAAAAAAAAAAAAAAAAAAAAAAAAAAAAAAAAAAAACGTTTTTCGAGATAGCGCGAGTTTTGTCACACAAACACGTTGTTTCTGGTGACAAGAGCGCGTTTACTTACATTGCGTAACGCGTGGAAAAAAGCTAGCGTCAGATTGCGCGCGTATTAAATTGCAGCGTGGACGGAAAATTCGCGCATGAAAAATCGCGAGAAAATTTTCTCTCACAGTATTTTTTTCCACGCAAATATCACTTGTATACAAGAAGTTTGTCCGCAAATGATCACAAGAGTTATTTGCAAACATTTAATTTATTCCAAACGTATTTTAAGTCCTAATAAACCTCGCGAATACAGTAGAAAACTCCAGTAATTTCGAGCACATGGGACTGATTCTTTCTAGAAATTATTTTCTTCCCCTTCAATTTTTCTCCCCTTCCACCTGGTAGCAAGAGACGAAAGATACGGCACGAGTTGCGCAGTCGCTCGAGAATATCGGGGAATCGTGGAATAGTGGGGGAAACTATTGGCCCGCCTATCAGAAGTCGAAATTGTGCTCGAAATTACTGGAGGGTTCTACTGTATTAACTCAGAAGAAAAGTTCGATTGTAACAAAGATCTCGTTTGAAAAAAAAAAATCTTTTCTTTTGTTATAAGATACTTAACATTACTTGTTTCGAGATAATGTTGCGGACTGAGAAATGGATTTACTTGAAATAAGAAAAAGATAATTATAACAATCGTTTAGGGCTGTTGGAACCAGTGAGCAGGATGTTGTGCCGTAAAAAAATATATTCTGTTTTATCCACAAACGTTTCGGTTTTTATTCAAACCATCTTCAGTCTATGTTCCATCTAATTTTGTAACACTCCTTCATAAAATTAGATACACTGAAGATGGTTTGAATAAAAACCGAAACGTGGATGAAACAGAATATATTTTTTTACGGCACAACATTCTGCTTCACCGGTTCCAACAGCCCTAAACGATTGTTATAATTATTGGCATAACCAAAGGAACCCCTGAGGAAACACCTCAATATTAGAATTAATTAAGAAAAAGATAGTTTTGGGGTCTAGTTTTAAAATTATATTTTGCTTCTCCTACTCTCTAAAATTTTTGGAGTGAGATCTCACTCTTTTGGAGTGAAATGTCACTTCAAGCAATCATGAAAATACTGCCAGTCGAAAA
>QVNV01009036.1:0-12143 GCA_014825455.1 Pseudomyrmex pallidus
AGAGAATGAAAAACATTAAGAGAGAGAGAGAGAGAGAGAAATCGAGTTTTAATTTCAATCAAAGCAATCGAACGCTCGATGGTCGAATTAACGGTATAAAAAAAAAAAACTATTGTTAAAAAACTGACACTCTTACACACTCATTCGCACATCTAAAATTATTATTGTACGTCTAATTAATTTCAAGTTCGACTTTGTTTTTTTTTTTTTTTACCAAAAACCGTGATTAAAAATTGACACGTCTAATTATTTCTAAATCTAATTAGTTTCGAGTCAGGCGACTGTGTTTGTCTCCCTGTGTTGTCGCGCGGAATTTCCTTCGATCAATCTCGAGCTCTAACTGTTCTTACTCACTAACTTCGTCTTCGTGCAGGGTAACTACTAAAGACTACGTGTGTAAGTGTTTACATTGATGCTATTTCTAGTTTCACAGTTCTGTCTCCTCTCCCCCGCAAGGAGGGGGAGAGAAAATAACGGGATGAAACAATCGGATAAATTGCTGAAACGTTACCTCGACACTTTCGTGGGATGCGTCTCACGGGCGTCACCTCGATTCCGTCTCCGGTGACCGGGTTGCGCACCGGCACGCAGGGCGATCCTCCTGCCGGGCGGGGGATGCGGCGACACCGTGGAGGGTGCATCCGCGCCGTTTAATAGCCGTCATCACCACCACCACAGCCGACATTTCGCCGCCACGTGCGCAACATAGCGACGCGCAAGCCAGAGAGATAAAGAGAGAGAGAGAGAACCATTTCACCCCATGCACCGCAACACCGTCGCAAAAAAACCCACACAACCAACCCCCAACCACAACTTGTGTTAATGCGCGGCAATTCGTACGGACGAATCGCGGATACAATTTTGATGAGAAAATTATTTTATTTTTTTTAGAGAAAAGTGTAATTTGAAGATAAATCTGATATTTTTGTTTATTGAAGCAAGGCACAAGAGACAGTTTTTAATAAAATTAATTAAATATCCTCGATTCGTCCGTGCGACGGAAATTAAGATCGAAGCAACTTAGAAAACGGTGTGTGTGCGTGGATCTGTATGTTGTGTTTAAATTGTGAGAAAAGAAGGGATGAGACACTAGCGGCGAAGGTACGAAAACCAAGGCGGAATAATGAGAGCAAAACCAACAACAAATCACACATGTTTTGTCAATTATATAAAAAAAAAAAAAAGCCAAACTCTCCGTGACACTTTTACTTCTCTGCCGATACGAAATACGTTTATTATTTCGTCGTGAAATCGGTGTTATCATAAAAAAAAAAAGAAACCATTCCGCGTGCTATTTGTTAAGTAAAATCCGAGAATTAATTAAAATATTGCAAACGAGTGTGTCGCGTGTAAAATTGCTATGACAGTGCATCTCGTTCACAAAACGTCAGAATTACGTGAACGATCGTCTCTCGCGCAAACGACATTGAAATATAAATTTTTTGTTTGTTGCATTACTTTTAAAAAATTGTTTCTCGAGAAGTTTATTACAACGCACAATGGTACATTTTTTTTCCAGATGCTGAGATTTTCTCGTGACAAGTGCCTGATCATTTGAAATAATTGGACACAAAGTTTTTCTTACAACTTGCTCCTCCAATGTCGTTTGTCGCGAAGTGAGCGCGAAACGTGATAAGAAACATGACGTAAATAATTATTTTTAACGTTAAGCGAGAATTAATAATGTGACGTAAATAATGTTTGTTACTGGTAAGAATAATTTAAAGGCCTAAAGCGGTGAACGTGGCGGTGTGTCTAACTCAAAATATGTGTTTTTTTTTTGTTTTTTTCTAATCTCGTGGCAGGCCCTGAGATAAAACAAGTGATGATACACGCCGAGATACATGATGGAAGATTCATTCTTCGAAAAATCGCACTCGAGAATCCAACGTTCTTTTTTTTTTTTATCGCGATGACAATTTCACACCATGTAAAAAAATAAATTTACACTGCGAAAAATAAATTCGCGAATTTGACATGTTCTAAAAAAAAAAAAATGGTGACTAAATAAGATAGTGTGGCGGTGTGTCGTGTGTCATCAACTACTTGAATTCTTGTTTCGTTTGCACACTTACGAAATCGTTTCTTTCTCCTAAAAGCTGCTTGCGAACAAGTTCAAGGAAAGTGACGTATATTAAAAAAAAGTGCGACACACACATTGAAATATCATTGGAAATGGAACAATTTCAACAATATTCTTTTTGATTAAATAGTGTCTCGCTAGCTCCGCAAACTCCCGCACACATGGAAACGCGTTTTTTTTTTGTTTTCTTCCAATTGCGTGTGTATATTTTATTAGAAAGAATCCTTTTGTGAGAAAAGCTAAGAAAATCGATAAAAAAAAAAAAAAAAAGTGCGATTTGCACGCCGTGAGAGCCTGCGACACACACATATTTCAACTTAGATCAGAGAATCGTCGCGCCCTTTTCACATTCGGGCGCGTATTTTATCGAAGAGGAGTGTCTTCGACCGCGAATGCGGAAACAGTTCGGCAAACTGTCCCGGAGCGGCTTCGCCAGTGTGACTTTTCTTTTAATCCGTCAGAAAAGAAAAAATTATTTAACTAAAAATTAGCGAAAGCTAAATATATTGAAAAACAAAAAAAAATTCTACAATTGCTTTTTACTATAATTCCAGATTATGGAAAGAAATTCCATAATCTGGATCTCCCCGAAACACCTGATACGAAACGATAAGATAACTTGATAGTTTACTTCGTGACAAAATTCCGAACGAAGCAACGTGGAACAAAAATTTCTTTATCCGCTCCGGGATAAAGTTTTTTTTTTTTTGGAATCCGCTTCCTCGTCCGCGACGGGCATTCCTTACCTGTGATATCGTTGTTGAAGTTGCTACCGTTGCTTGCAAAGCCGTTGGCGATGCACGAGTTGCTGCTGCTGCTGCGGCTGATCGTGCTCTTCGCGGGCGACGTCGACGATAACGACGAGACCGGCGACGAGCCCCCGCAGAAGGGAATATTGCTGCGCATGTGATTTCTCGCGTTTGGGGTGTTGGATGGGGCATCGGGGGGGCCAAACAGGCGTTTGTATGAATCATTACCGGGCTTGTTGTTGCGCGGCGACACCGCGGTGTTTGCGTTGTCGGTGCCGTTTGAGTCGCCGAACAGCGCCGAGCCTAGCTGGGACTGGTTGTGGGTCTTGACGCGCCGCGGGCTCGTCTCCTCCGGGGCTGCGCCGAATATGTCGCTGCTACCACCGCCGGGTGGCTTCAACACCCTGAAACATCGAACGCGAATCGATACAGTCAACATTTTTCATCGAGTAATGACGAAGATATTTTTTTACTTTATAAATTCAAAATTCACTGCTAGATGAAAAAAAAAACAAACAAAAGATTCGCGTGTTTTCTGGTCGGTCTCCTCCGTTCCCTTCGTCGACGAAATACAATAATGGGTTACACGCCAGACGAAGAGAGGACCGCCTGCACGACGACGCGGCAATTTGTGCGGGCGACGCAACTCTCAACGCGCTGTTTTCCGCTTAACGAGGCGCACACGATGCGTGCGGCGCGCGTGCATTGTCGCGTGCGCGAAAGTAAAAAAAAAAAAGGGGGGGGGGGGGGGAAGGGGCCCCGGAGTAATCAGGAATATGAAACGCTTCCTCTCTCTCTCTCGGTGCCGCCTCGTAAAAACGGGGGAGTTCAATTAGGACCGCAATTTCAATTAGCGAGGGAACGGCGGCGCGTGTGCGCCTCCTCGAGCGCGCGCGCTCCCAATTTTTTAATCGCTCGGAAAGCACGATCCTCTCTTTCTCCTGTTGGAGGAGAAATGAGCGAACGGATCCGGCGCGGCTTGCGCAAAAGACTAATGGCAGAAGCTCGAATTAATTAGCGTCTCGAACGAAGAGAAAAAGCGCGGCAACCGGGGCAAACAACATCCATTACTTCGAGAGCGACCGGAACGACGACGTATCATCTCGTCGCGGGGTTGTGTATTTTATTTTGCAAAGTGATTTTGTGTTCGTTTCTAGAATTTCTTGCGGGATACGCGAGATATTATTAATTCAGTTGTGCGTTCCGCTCGAATTACCCCCGGACGGTAATGTAATATAAAATATCGTTAACTCACGATCGAGGAAATGACGCTACGGTTTAATTAATGACACAGAGAGCCCGTCTTCTTCTCTCTCTCTCGGTTATTTTTTTCGTGCACGTGTTGTTGCGGCACAATCACGATGATGAATGAACGTTTCCGCGTTGTTATTATATCGGCGAAATGATTGCATACGGAGGAGAGCTGATAGAAACGTTCGAGAAACTGCACGCGACCGCATTTTGCTTAGATCCACCTTGGAGGAGCCGCTGTAATTTCTTGCTCCTTTTCTTCGACGTAGGATCGCGCGATTGAGAGAAGTTTACATTCCCGTTTTGTCTAGCGCGCGCGATAAAATCGATACCAAGTCGAACGCGTCGATCGGACGAGATGAGAAAAATCTTAATTCGAGATGTCAATCGCGACGATCAAATGCCAAATCGAACAAAAAAAAAAAAAAAAAAAAATTAAAAAATCTTAATTCGAGAAGTCAGTTTCTCTCTCTCTCTCGATCAAAATCAAATTAAATAACAATAAACCTCGATAATGCCGCCGCGATAAACCTGTGAGTGCACGTGGCAAAAAAATCCAAGAAACAATATATTTCTTGCAAGGAGAATAAATTTTCCAACGATCGCGATTATTACACGCATATTAAACTCCGCCGCATTATCGGCGGGTTTTGCTTCTCTTCTTCCTCTCGACAACTTTTTTATCATCTCGTGCTCCACCATTGTGTGTCTCGGCGCCGCGGTCGCGTCAGTACCCCGACGTCGGGCCACGACACGTGCGTGTGCAGTGTACGTGTGTGCCCACTCGCGAGAGTGGTAGCCGCGGAGTTACGAGCGCGCAAAGTAACGAGGATAATCAATCCGAGGTCGTAGGAAGCGAGGAGAGTCCTGGAGGGGACACACAGGATGGGTGCGCCGGGAAATATGCGCTGCATGACGTATAAGCGCGCGCGCGCGCGCGACGCCTCTGCGCTCGCGTCCATCTCGCTCCTTTCGCGCGCGTGTGGGCACTTGCGTTAATTAGACTAAATCAACCTGCCTCTCGGCGACGGACGCATCGAGCCGAGGGGCGCCACGCGCGGGATAATAACGATCGTGTAACCCCCCCGGTCGGTCGATTTTTTCAAATTTTTCTTCGACGACGCGCGAGAATGATTTGTGGTAATGGTATTCATGGTTTTCCGACGCGAGAGATTACTTTCGCGGAGCAAACGCTATTTCCTCTGAATCGCTCGCTCGCGAAAGAAACTGCGTGTCGAAAGGCTATGAGCGAGCTCGGACGCCGGTTAAAGTCGAGAAAACAGGAGATACACAATGACGATGCGCCTCTGAAAGAGCCGGGAGTCATGCGAGAACTGAATTTTATATTTACGCTCCCGACGGGGAGAGAGAAAAGTTTTTACCAATTCTCTCCGCGTAACATCGGAGTTTTGTCGCCGAACGTCCGCGACTTTGCTGGCAAACCGAAATTCTTTCACACTCGCTGGGTGTGGTGATAAAAACTCGGTTGGCGTTACCGTGTAGCTGCTGATCACGTCGAGCGAGATGACAAAAAGAAAAGCTCTTCGAACGACTCGTCGAGACGCGAGGCGGCATCGCGCATGCAGCACCTCTCGAAGAAAATATCTGTTAGAAAGGGGAGGAGGAGAAAGACGTTACGAACGGTGTTCCGCTACGTAACGCGGCGCGGTTTTTACGAGCGTGCAATTTCGCGTCTGAAAATAGGTTTACGGTATCACGCCTGCAGACTACTTTTCACAGGAAGGAGAGAAGAAAGGGAAGAAGAGAGAAAGAGAGAGAGAGAGAGACAAGGGTCGTTAACCGCCGGGTTCCTCTAATAGATTATCGGACAATTGAATGACGGGACCGCGCGACGGAGGAGCTACTCGATCGCCGCGCGGGGAGGATGGACGCGCGGGGACTATCATCAGGAACGCCGATGCACGCTGATTATAAGATTCACGCGGCACAAACCGACAACTAAACGCGCGTATAACACACACACACGCGTATCTTCTCTCGACGGTATCTCACATACATCCGCGTTAATCGACGCGGTGCCTAGGAAATAAGGTCGCGCACCGCCATTATCCACTTTGCCAGCTCGACTACAATGAGCGGAATTAACGCTTCTGCGAGGCACCGACGGGCTTTTGTGGAAACTGCGCCGTGTGTTGTTCTCATCAATTACACATTCACCGTCTCGCCGTTTTCACGCATCTCACGCGCGCGGCCGACACGAGAGAGAGAGAGAGAGAGAGACAAACCGTCAATCATCTGGCGCTCTCGCGCGGATGACACGTGTTGGTCGGCAACTTCGGTTGTTCGTAGCGGAACTTTGAATATTTTCCTTCTTCGCGCGGGGGGTTGCGCGGAGACCGCGGCGGTTGTAACAATGTCGCGGTCTCTGAGTGCCGCTAAAAAAAAAAGTGTAACAGCTCCGATGTAACAAGCGCTTGGATGTGTTCGATTCAAAATTTCGTTTCTCAAAACTTGTGAGATTTGTGACATTAAAAAGATTCTCAAAAAAATTTCAAAGTAATCGATAGATTAACGAGAGATCAATATTCTTCTTGGATTTAGGACAGACCGGAGGACGAGTCGCGTGGAAGGAATTAAATGGGTTGCGGAAATTCGAGATGTGGAATATTGTCGGTGGAGACGATAAAAGCGCGACGACGGATCCACCCCGGCGGCGGCGTCGTGGCAAACATCGATTAATCTCGCGGGAGTTCGCGGCGGATGGCACGGGAAAATGTGGTGTGTGTTTTCGCGACTATAACCGATGATGGGGGTCGTACCATCCGGCACGACGTGTCCCTTGTACTTGACATCGACCTGTCACGGCACATAATTCGGCGCAAAATAAAAGAATAAAATCGCGCGCGGAGACGGCGCGCCGCGGGTGGTATAGGGGGATGATTCGCGGGCGAATCGATTCCGGAATCGACGGACACGCGAATGAAGAAAAACCGAATTTAGGATAGGCGTAATAACAACCGACCGCGACTGTTCGTTTCCAGGTTAGCAATAATATTAATAATATATAGGCTCTTCTCTAATTTTTTACCTTGACCGACATATCGGCGCGCGCAACAATATTTTTTCCCCGATGTCGTGTCAAACTTCTGCTAATTTCGCTTGAGCGCACAGGAACGATTTATTGTCACATAAATTATTTTTTGAGAAAAAAACAAGTCAATTTCCAGATATTTCAGATTTTTTTTCAGATATTATATTTTTCGTTGCTCCAGTTTGATCGGTTGATTGCAAGCGCAACTCTCGCGTGCGATTGCTCGAACAATGTTTCATCGAAGATTAGGACTCGAGAAAGAAGGGAGGGAGGGGGAGAGAGAGAGAACAGCTGCAACACACAAGGTTACGGCCGAGTACCTGGCTCCTGGCAACGCCATGTGAGGTCTGAAAGGAAAACGTCGATAATAAGGCATCGGGCTACATATATTATTGCGTCCATTTCTTTTTTTACACGTGGGCAAATCCTTATCGCGCGCGTGTCGGACAATGGTCATTGTTCCGCTCGTTTAATTACGACGCGCGAAATGTCAACCCTTTCGCCGTGTATTACCCGGCGCGCGCGCACAATGTGTAACGTTTTCTCGCTCGTCCACCCGCGTTGTTGCACGCACTCGGAACTTGTTCCGTTCTTTTTTTCCTCGCGTGAATATAAGACGAGTGTGTGCGTGTGTGTGTGTGTTGCTGAGTCAATTCATCGATTATGCGATTAGCCGTCGCTATCTCTTCCTTGGATCGCGGGACAAGACACGATTCGAGACACCCCGCTCTTTCAACGTCAATCACATCTCGACGTTGATGCGAAAAGAAATAGCGCGTAAAATTTAAATAAAATAAATTACTTCAATTTTTTTTTTTAATAAAATATGTTTCCAATCTCTCTCTTCTCTTTTATTCGCTGAGAAATCAGCGATATTTGTACACACCAATTTGTTTCTTTTTGTCTAAGATAAACGTGTGTTGCAAATAAAAAAAACAAGTTGGAGATAATTCGTTCGATTTCCGAGTTTGTGCTCCGCGAACGCACGTTTCCGGAAACAGCAAAACCGCACGGGAAACAAATTTGACTCGGTTTCCCACTCGTCGATTTTATTCTGATTCTCTCCGCCGTAAGAACGGAGAGTTGGTTTTACGCGGACACAAACCTCCTTTGGTAGAGAGACGGACGAACTCCTTGCGCGTTTCCTCTCTCGCAATACAATGCAACCGGCGATGGTAATTGGCGGGCGGTACCCGCGAACGACGCGGCACGATTACTCGGGAGCCCCGTGGGAGTCTCTCTCTCTCTTTCTCTGAATATTCAAACGAGTCGCGTCGCACAGCGTCCGTGACACGGTATATAATGTGTTTTTCTCCTTTTTGCGCAGTTTTTCCATCAAGTCGCGTGCGTTCGACTTACTTGGACGCGCGGCGCAATTTTTCGACGTTTTTCCACAAACGTACACGCGTTGTACATCCGCGTGGGCCGCGCGTATATGCGATAGAAGCTGCTGCGACGAGAGAGAGAGAGAGAAGCGAATCCCCCGAGGAATGAATATCCATGAGATCCGTTTAAGGAAATTTGCATTCGAGAGATTGAATATATTAATACGTTGCGCGAGTTTTTTTTTTATCACGTCCGTGTAATCTCGTTTCTAATATCGTTCCTCGTCAAATGCCGTTTTTAAACGACATATGCCAGTGAAAATTAATCCCGGAACACATGTACGTTTTCTATTTTTTGATTTTTCGTCTGGCGAATTATTCGATGATTAATGAAATTTATACAGCGCGTATCTTCTCGCTTTTGTTTATTTTCGTAAAAAAAATAAATTCCCGGACATGCAACTTGAAACGTCAAAAGTTCCGGTGATCGCGGTCGGGAATCGATTGCGCAAATTAAAAATCTATCGACTCTTCGGCGACCGCGTCACGTCGTCGGTGCAGTCCGCCGAAGAAATTATACGCGCCCCGTTACATAAACACGAAAACCGTCCTCCGTGATTATATTGTCGTGCTCGTCGTCGCAGAACAATGCGGTAAATACCGACAACAATTACAGCTGTCACGCGTGCAAAAACGGGCACGTGTGAAACGCGCGCGCTTTCGCGTATCAACGCACCTTGATCGTGCACCGACGTCCCCCTCGGATTTCCCCCCTCGAATAAGATCGAGAGACGCGATTTACCGAGGAATCACCGGGAAGTGATTCACTTCCCCTTGACTTGCTAATTGACCGATTAACCCCTCGCGCGCGCGCGCGCGGAATAATCAGATGTTTCTCGGCGCAATGATCATTTTATGTGGCTCGACCCCACTTACTCAAATCCCAACGAGAGAAACTACCGTCGACGGTAGCCAGGCTCATGAATATGAATTACGATAAATCAAACGCCGAGGGGGAGGACTTGAGTTTCTTTTGCGCGTTTTTTTTATCTCGAGATTGAAATTTAAATCGCAACTTATTTTTCAGACGCCAGTTTTGCATCTCGAATATTCAAATTGTAAACTTAATAAAAGAAATTGCTATAAAAAACCATAACCTCCCTTCCGGGGTCGGGAATCGCGAACAGAGGAATTTTCGCCGGGGGGAGAAGAGGAAAATACTTTTTCTCGCGGCCAAACTTCTTTTTATCCGGAATGCGATGTTCGACAAATCTCCTCTGACGTAAGCGGAGAAATGGCCGAGAGAGAATTAACTGCCGTTAAGAATGCACGAAATCGCGCTGAAATATTGGGCACGCGGCCAGATCGAGATTCGCGATTAACTCCCGCCGGCTTCTTGTTTCCCCGCGCGCTCGAGCCGAGCAGTCACGGCAATTTATCGTCCCCGGGGGATTAAAAAAAAAAACTCAAACCCCCAGCGAGCGCGCGGAGATGCTCTTTAAATCCACATCGTACAGTTGGTTGTGTACGTTGCGAAAGCGCTCGTCCGTCAGTTCATTAATCCCGATTACACGATCGCGATCGACGGTCCGCGTCAGAAGCGAGAAATAAATTCCTGCGGTCAATGGAGGGATCCGCGCGATCGCGATCTCATATACACGTAAAGAGGCAGCATGTTAAGAGGAGCCAGCATCCAGCCGGACCCCGGGTAACGGGTTAAAAGCCGATCGAATCCGCCGGACAGGCGGAATTCGCGGAGCTTTTTCTCATCTCCGCAAAACACTTGTTGATGCGCGCGGATATTTTTACACCGTCGAGCGACACGGCATTTCCGTTAATGGCATAATAATTAACGCTCGGGCGAATTAATTAACCAACAGTCGGGCATCGTTTCCCGGAGGGGCTTTCTCTCCGGATAAATAAAATCTCGAGAGAATATCGGTAGTTAAACGTTCGATCGCCTCGTCTCTCGAAAATATTAAAATTGAAAATATGTTTGGAAAAATATTTTTGCAACGAGATTAAAAAATCGAGAGGTTTAAGCAATTCCGATCGATATTGCGCCGCTCGAGGCGATTGCCGGAGGTGACGCAAATCTCGAAGACTCCCGAGTGTTTTTCTCAACCGTAATCGCGCCCGATTAAAGCCCACGACACAACAATCGGCGATGCAAATCGACAATCGGCGACCGAAACGAGACGTGGATTACGTGGCCGATCATTGCAATTATGCGCGGGACAGACGCGTAAATAGAATCTCAAACCGATTGCGGTAATAGCGCCCGAACGGGACAATCCGGCACAGCTTTAATAGGGAAGACCCCCTTATCCCCTTTCTCGTCGTGGAAACGGAAACCGGACTTGGCAAGGTTCTTACGTAATGAATCGCGGACGCGGCCGATCTCCCGATCTAATGAGAAATTAACTAATTGGCCAATTTAAACGTCACTCCGTTGAGAATATCGCGAATATATATACGTACAACGTATAAACGTTCGTCTTGCGCGCTCGGAGAAATCGCGTCCATTTTATGTTACCTCGAATCGAACGAGCGGATAACGGCAGCCGGTTTTCTGCCGGTCGCGGCTACGCGCGAGCTATCGAAATTTACTCCGGCGTCGTTCGCGTTTCAATTAAAGGCCGATAAGAGAAACGGCGCGGTGCCGGAGATTATCGTAGAAACGGACTCTCTGTTTTAGAACTCGTATCGTCGGGCAACGATCTTCACGATTCATTTTCCGAAGTGAACGTCAGCTCGACACACACACACACACACACATCGAACGCCTTTCTCGCCTATATTCCGCGCGACGTTTCGATTTAACGTTTCGCAAGCGCGGTGTTTTATCTGCGAGGCGAAAGCCGGCAGATAAACTAAATTCCGCACGTGCAAACATTTCAATCCCCTCGTTAAATCGAGATAACTTTTGCGCGGTGTGTCTCTCGCGCGAAAACGGCAGAGAGAGATCCAGTCTCGGTCGAGAGAGATCGCCTCATCTATCGGAGAGAGACTTGACTTAAAGGGTGCAATATGATAGGTGTTGGACTCGACTTGTGTACACACACACCGCCGCGTAATGTCAGGTATGATCGTTCGCTAAAGACGGGGCAATCCGAGCGGTCTCGTCGTACTCACGACGCGCATCCTATCCCCGCGGTCGATCTACGCGCGGCGAAGAAGAACGCGAGACTCTAATGTATGCGCGATCGACGCGGAGTCAACGTACGCACACAGAGAAAGAGCTAAAAGCGCCGTATAATGCGAAACAAAAGTTCAGCAAATGGCACGGACGCCGCTCGGGGAAGTAATAGCGTGCGCGGTTATACACGTGTTCTATATTTGTCAAGCCGAGCAAAAAACACGCCTCCGATCGAGTTTCGCAATTTTTACGCTAGCGAATAGAATAAAAAATGTATATATTAAATAAAAAATATGTATGTTATATATATTTAATATATGTTACATTTAACTTATAGCGGCTGAGCGCTCTGTTTATTTGAAAGTAACGAGCGTTGTGGAACTCTCGGTTAAATTATTGAATAATTGGACGCTGATAAGCAATACCATGTCAACCCACATGATCGCCATTTTGACTAAAATACGTCTAAAACTTTTAGACAAACTTTCTGAAATTTTCCAAATAATTCTTTGAAACTTTAAAATATGTTTTTTAAATTCTTATT
>QVNV01009042.1:0-12563 GCA_014825455.1 Pseudomyrmex pallidus
AAATCATCTTGAATTATTTCGCGATGTTCGAATGTTTTATTGCGGACATGACGAAATAAGTGTAAAATTTTTTCAGAAGAACCTCGCGGCAAAAAAGACAAGAAGAAGAAAAAGTACGTGCAGAGACTCTTAGGGATGGCGATGCTGATGAAGGCGAAGATCAGTCTGCTGCTGCAACTCGTCAGCACGCACTTCCAGATGAAGTTCTTCATCATCGCGATTCTATCGTTGATACTGAACGCAACCAGGTTTTGGCTCGAGATAAAGAAAAATCAGCCGCCCGCCAAAGTCATCTATTACGAGCACGCGCAGCATCAGCATCACTACGACCACGACGATCACGATCACGGTTATTGGGGAAGATCGTCGAACGAGACGCCTCAGGAAATCGCTTATCGCGCTTACGTGCCCGCTCAATGATAACGAAACAATCGCGCGCGAGTCTCATCCCGAGAAGAACATGAAGATGATCTTGCGGAGAAATTCAAAGACAAATCGAACGTGCAATTGCAGTTTTTATTTATTTGTAGAAATTAGTCTGAAAGTCGCAGAATATTATTTTTTGAATACATCATAATGTCGCATATCGATATTTATATTGTACTTATTTATTTTATTTATTGCATCGTGCGCCGACGTGTTCTTCGAATATATTTTAAAAGTAATTTATCGCATGTACGAGAATTAGAATATATATATATATTTCTAGTTTAAGTTATACCAAAGTTACTTACGAGTACCTGTTCTAAGCTCGCCACGCGAAGAGTTCTTGTAGAAGATCAGCTATTGTAGAACATGCTAAACTACTCGTACCGTGACTCACAGACTCACAAAACGTAAATAGGTTTAAGCGTAATGTCACTTTTGTGAAAATGTTTTACCGTATAACGTAATAACATTACAAAATTATACTGCATCTTCCCCGTGAAACATTCTTCGTACAACGACAACAATTTGCAATAGCGAATCAGCATTTTCTACAGAAGCACGTACGTGTACTGAAATGTTTAATAATAAACTATACGAGTATGTAATACATTGTCTAAGTTTCTTTAAAACACTGTATTGTATTTATTGTATTTGACGGTGAAAAAAAGTATCTCATGCCCTGCTGAAGAAAGTTTTAAACTGCAACGATGGATATAATTTTGAATATGCTTATTGATCAAGACTTTAAAGTGACGAGAACAAATAGCGAAAAAGACTCAAAACACGATAGCAAAAATCATAGAATCGATTTAGCAAAGACATCACGACAGCAAGAGGTAGAGATGAAAACTCAGCAGAGAGAAACTTTGACGCGGTTCTGAGTCGTACAACCTTCTTCAACGATAGACCGTCCCGAAATCTTTGTATTCATTGTCATAGCGAGACGGACAATGTGACTGGAATCCTCAAAGAGCGGCAGGGTGTTCACCTTGTTACTGGTCGATTCAACGATAAGCAGAGAAATGTGCAGCGATTGGGTGGCGCCATCAATGCACATGTCAATCGGAGATCTTCTAAAGAAAAATATATTTCTCTAAAATTTTTCTTTAAAACCGTGAAAATTAAATAAAAGCGTGTTGTCTTTATGCAAATTTTAAAAATAAAGTAAATCGCACGTCGATTTAATTAGTAAAAACAATAGTCACACATAAAAAAATTATATTGTGCGGAAATTTTAGCTTTCTGAACGTTTACTTGTCATCTTTTCTACATTTATTGCAAAATGAATTCTTCAAAATAGTTTTTTTTTTATTTAAAAGATTTTTTCACGCTTATCGTCTGTGTGCGATCAGAAACAGGTGCGATTTCGTAATCGTTGACTACGCACACATGTGTGCCACAGTAAAAACCATTAAGTATTCACATCCCGACGAAATGCCGACGCGACCTTAACGAAGATAAGTTCGTTCGGGGCTGCCCTCGAATTTCGACGGCCGAATTTGCGCATCAGTTTGCCCCCGTCTTTCGACGTTTTTACTTTGGAACACGGCCAATCTCTGAGAATGGGACCAGCGTGTCGCGTTGTACGAGAGACATGAGTAATCGTGTAATACACAAGAGATGGGCGATGCGAAAGAGTTACGATCCAAAAGCGAAGATTTAAATCGTAAGAGAAATTTGTCACGTAAAAATTTCGGTGCCTTTCGGCACATTTATTCCCATCGCGTGTAATTGATATCTGGCCTTCGGGTGTTGCATGTCTCATCTCTCGGAGACCCTCATAGACGATTCAGCGCGCTTGGTTCTTTTTAGAAATTATCCTTTCTCTACAGAAGGACGCATCTCTTTGACTGTTAATGTCTCCACTAGATTATCAATGTGTGTATTTAAGCTTTTGCAAACGACGTCGTTTCGAGAAGCACAAATTGCATGCTTTGTATGCGTTGTACCGCTTCCAAAGTCTCAAAATGTCGCGAGTTCAAGAACGCGGAAATCCGCGAAGATATTCGAAATATCAACCGCAACGTTCGTCAAAATTTTATCCGACATTTTAATTGCGCTTTAATTAAACTACACCAGCGACTGTGAAGTCATTGTTAAAAAAAATCCCCCGTTTTTTCGCATACTTTGCGTCTACGTAAAGAGAATCGCCAACTACATAAGACGATATGCATTCAGGAGCTTCTTTCCGCGGCGCTTCTTCTTACGGCGCTTCCAAGAGTGAAACACATAAAAATCGCCAAATGAGTATATTATCAAGCCGTAAGCATTTGCATCGGGCCTTCGAGGATGATGTGGACGTCTGACGACGATGGTCATTGGCAGAACAAACGTGATGTACTTACTGATTTCAGTGTACCGCGAGAATCGGCCATTCATACAATATTCAAGATCCTTACACGCGCAGTTCCCTATATAACACCCTTCTGCGGACCACATCATCAGTCTTCCCAAGATTCCCGAACACAGAGCTCTCTCAAACACGGTTCATCTCATTTCGTCGAGAGAATCGCGGTGACGAAAACGACGAATTCGAGAAAATCGCACGTGCTCGCTTCATTACACAAGACACGTTACCTTCTTTTTTCTTTTTTTTTGCGTCGCATCGGAATCAATCATGGTGTGGGAGAGACTCTTCGCCGTGGTGCTTCTCGGTCTCGTCGCGATCGCTCTGAGCTTGCCGCAGCAACCGAAGACGAAGAGACCCGTGCCGGTATTCAAGGTTTTTCGCAGCATCAATTTCTGCTTTACGTCGCAAATTCTTCGAAATCTGAACGCGGGATTATTTGTCATAATCGGAAGTTCGCAATTGAGATTTTTTCTTTTTTAGCATAATAAAACTGGCGGCTTGCTGCTTCCCGACAACGCGACGCTCATCCGCGATAACATCGTCGACACGTTCTCGTGTCAGAACAGAATCTACGGATACTACGCCGACATGGACAACGACTGTCAACTATTTCACGTGTGCATGCCCCAAACGAGAAGCGCGATCCGATGGAGCTTCATCTGTCCCGCCGAGACAGTTTTCAATCAGGTAAAAAATTAATTAATAGATATGTAACTTTCGATTCAATAAATCATTTTGGAATCGTAAAAAATAATTTCTATTTGTAGGCAACATTTGTGTGCACGCGAACAGAAAGCTCGATACCTTGCGAGGAGTCGGAAAAATATTACGCGTTGAACGAAGAGATCGGAAAAGAAGTGGAGGAAGAGGAGGAGGCGGATCAGGACCGAGGGAAGCAAAACTCCACCAAGATTTTCGTGTCTGAGGTGGAAACGGTAACGAAGAAACCTCCGCGAAACTTAAGACTAACGGATCGGGAAAGATCGTTTCGACGTCAATAAAAGGGGATATACTTTTTCTCGAATTGAAAAGAAGAACACACTGTCCTACGAAATGATCGTGATTATAGCTGGCCAGCACAATCGCGGTTTAAAAAACAAATTTAACTTGCCACAATCGCGCGAATTTGACTAAATGCTCATTTAATGTTTAAGGTGATCGCGCGAGTAGAAAACAAATCGCATAATCGTGCGCAAAAAATTATATTGAACAATTATCGTCTCTGTAATTATCGAAGGAATAAAATGAAAGATGTTGAACCATTGCAAAATATTTTTATCTTCCTGCATTTGTACATGTTTGTAGCACACAAAGAGAATAGAAGAACAAAAAACGCTAAGATACTTCACTAATGTCAAAGTAAAGTTTTCGACATTTATGCAAACGTCTCGTAATTATTGCTAACATATAAGCACAGACCAAAGATTCACCTGGTATACTCTCGTATAATATATAAAGTAATAAGAAGAACGTTACACGAATGTCCCAAGCCTAAGCTGCGTAAAAGTGACACGATGAATGTCGCAAGCGCAATGCGAAAGAGAATAAGAGTGAAAAAAGATTGTACAAAATTTACAATATATATATGTACAATATATATGATTAAAATAGTGTCGTTGGCGACACTATGTACTTATAACCGATTGATATGTGTCGATATTGGTCTTGTGTAACACTTAAATATAAGAAAAAACTACTTAAAAACTAATATATAAAATATTATAAAATTGCATTAAATATTGAGACGGAATAGGGTGGCTCTTATTTTGAAAAAACTTTTTCCACAGGAGTAAATAAGAGCCACCCCAAAGATAGAATCTTCGAATCGATAGAATCTTCGAAGACTTTCTTTTTTCATTGCTAATATTACATAATGTAGTTTTTCGTGAAATGACTTAATGCTAAAGAAACCACACGCACACGCACACGTAAACCGGCTAGAAGTAAATCCAAAATCATCGTTCGATTCGTCATACAAATTTTCATGAAATCGCACAAGTCGCGTCGCGACGACGCTCGAAGCATCGTCGCAACAACTCACGCGTTTCATCATGCGTTCTATTCGATATCTTTGGATAGCTAGCCATATATGATGTCTCGGATAGGCGAAGCCTATCCCGTCTTCGCGCAATGCCGATACAAGTAATAAAAAAAAAAAAAAAAAAAAAAAAAAAAAAACACTCTGATGATAAAGATAATTTGTTTTTTGGATTGCGGATCGTCAATCCGTAACAAGACGTATGTGTAAATGCGATCTTCATGTTAAATAAGTGAGTGAAAATTATGATAGAGAATATATTAAAAATATATACTGCTTCTATATATTATTTACGAGTATCTATTATAAGTAATTTTTCGATTATCTCTGCGAATATGTACATAAACTTATCTAAATGCTTTCTACTTGTATGCACACACGTATTAAATATACTTGAAAAATTTTTTGTAATTACATTAAATGTATTGTAATAAATCTTTCTCGAAAGAAATATATTCTCTGAATGTCTTCCCATGACATTAAAATAATATTATATTTTACTCTATAAAAAATATATTATTTATTTTCTATTCAAACTCGATTTCAAATAAATATATGTACACGTTTTCGCGGAAATCACACGGCATCTAAAAGAATATTGAAATAAATCTTGCATAAAGATTAAATAAATGCGTTTTTCTCTTATGACAAACATGTGATAATACTCTTTCGGAAAGCTAGTCCCACACTTTGCACCCTGTATCGTCCTTTTTCAAGATATTTCTCTCAAAAAGATGCGCGACCGCGCCAAAAAACAAGAACTTGTGTTTCATAAAATAGATTTTTCGTAAAAGAGCTCTGCGTCAAAAATATTTTTTATCTTTTTTAAAGTTAAAAAACACTCTTGAAATTTTTCTCATGTGCACTATGCATATTTACAGCTTAGTCTGATAAATATCGACAGAAGATCCGCGAAAACTACGCTTCGGAATCCATCGTGAGATCCGCCTCGATCTCTTCGGGACTTCTCAAATCGATCGCGAATCTTTTTTTATTACTTTTCGCGGTTCCAGCTAGTTTCTCCTGCGCTTTTACGGTTTTGGAATAAATTTCAAACGCCGCGGCGAGAGCGTACGTCAGTTGCCTCGCGTAATATTTCGACTCGCAAACGAAACCGTGACACTCGAACGGCGAGATTCTTCTGAAGTTTTCCGTCTCGCGAACGACTATCATGGAAAAGACTCTGGTGTAAACGAGATCCTGCACCCCGTAAGAGATCGTCTCGATAGGATACATTCTGGACAAGTCCTGCTTCTTTTTGTCCAGCGATAGGAGAGCGACTCCCTCCTGGGAGACCACCAGCTTGATCAGAGGAAGCATCGTGTTGGTCGGCAAAGCCTTTGCGGCAGCCACCATGTTATCGACGGGCCTTCTCGTGTGTTTGATGCCCCAGAGGCCTCTCGCATCGTGGGATCCCAGGTACTTCACCTGTGAAAGACGACCCGTTTTAAATCTCCGAAAGACCCAACGGACCGCCCAAGGACAATACAATTCTTAATAATCAGGACTTTAAAATCTTCACTCTGCTATCGTCTGTCTCTAAAATCTTTTGATTTTTAAAACTGACTTTATTAAAATTGATTGGGAGTATAACAGTCGATGTAAATTATTTTAGATAAAATTTTAATTAACAATTTTCGGATAATTTTTTTAAAATGAATGTGTCACTTACGCACGTGATTTTATATCGTTCTCTCGCGAGAACGTATAAAATCAAACGTATTGCGATACGATTAAGTTCCGACCCTCACCCAAGCAGGTATGTGTAAAGCAAATATTAGCGCGCAAGAACTTTGGGAATTTACAAGGCTTTCCTTTTAAAAACTGTACCTGAAACACCTGAGGCAAATCGGAGGAGCCCTCGAAAACGTTATTATCGATGGACAGACGCGACAGCTTTGTCACGAGATCTTTCTTCTTATCTTCCGTGGGTACCAGATTCTTCTCCTTCTTCATGTTTTCCAGAGGCTGGTCTCTCTGTTTTGCATTTATTTATTTCTCAATAAAGCGAGTCGCTAACGCAATTTCTTCCGCGATCGAATTTTGAACAATCGAAAAGAGCGATTATTCGCGCGTTCAACGTAAGTTACAAATTTAAAATTTCGAACATTGGTGTTCAAATGGAAAACAAACCAAAAATTAAAGAGGTCACAAAATAACTCACAACGGTAAACTCTTTACAAATATTCTAACGCAAATGACAACGTTAACGAATGTCAATCTGTGATTCCACAATTTTCTTCTATCTGTGTTTTGAAAATCTTGAGAATTACTTACGGGAACGTTGTCGGATCGACTGTTTCGCGGGCTAGGCTTGACTTTGAGATGATACTCCACCACGTTCGGTATGATCGGCGTGTTGGACACGACTGAGCCGGCGGCGGTTGACGCGCGTTCACGGCCGTCGCTTCCGGCTGCGGTCGGAGGCGCTGGAGTCGTTGATCCACCACCACCACCAACGACTTCCGATGTCTAATAGCATTTTATCAAGCTGTAGACAGCTCGTCAATTTTTTCTTTCGTACTTCCATGGGGTGCGCATACATTTAAATTTCGAATTTTATATCTTTTTTACGTTATTACAAGATATTCTCGACGGTTTTCGCAACCGAACTTTGCCTGGCTTAGACATTGTTCGATACTTTCTAATGACTTAACTAAATCGTGCAATTTAAGCTCGTGAATATTTTTTATTATCGTACATAAACCTTCTTTCTGCGTAAACATCGAAAACCAACCTTAGTCGAAGAAGATCCTCGCTGCTCACGAATTCTCTCGTGGGTTTGTTCACTGTTAACAGCGAGGATCTTATTCAGAACATTGTCGGCTCTTCTCGTGAAACCAAAGTCCTCCATGATAGCTAAATCGATCTCGTTTACGTGGAAATTAAGCCGCTTCCTTCGGTTTTCCCTCAGGTTGTTCTCTCGTTCCTCTCATTGAATGGAAATAACACGTAAATGTTACCTGCAAATAACGTTGATCAGAAACACGCGGTAATCCGTAGTTCGGAGAGAGCTGAACAGCAAAATGCGAAACGAGACGTCAGCGTAATTCCTATGATGATCTACTTCCTCCCGCGCGTTTCTCGGAATGCGAATCTCCATACTACGCGAACAAACCGTTTGCGATGAATTACTCGCCAGCTTCGTAACTGACAAGGGAGTCCTCCACTCCGCATGTGTGTGTGTGTCACACGCGGTAATTATTATTATTTAAGAATGCGCCCGGGCGCGAAATTAAAAATGGGCATAACGTCCAAACTCGAGCCGGAAAACAGCTGTCGTGCAGCACGTGTTGCACCTTGCATCGGACTGGTTTTAAGCTTTTTTTCTTCCTTCCCTTCTTTCACTGTACCGCATCGAATTACATATTTGTGCTATTTATAGTGCAATTGTGCGGTTACGCGACATACTTTGTTCCTTACATTGTGACCGATTCGATTAAGGTGCGTCTCAGCTACACGTCACTTAAAGTCGTCGATAATCATGCGTATTTTTCTGTTGTTGAATTTACATTCGCAATTTTTCGACACCGACATTTGCAAACAACATCATACACTCGATCGCAAACCCGACATTCACTTTTAACTTTCGCTGTTCTCTGCGACCGCGTAGCGACAATGACGGGGTTTTTGTTCACGTCTGTGATTACGGACGGCGGATGCGCCGGACACAATTGTATCGACTAGGTATTTCAAACGTGCCTGTGGGGGGCTTTTTCAGCCCCACAGGAAATGAGTCAGGTGACCGATAGTCAGATGAGGAAGGATTCATTAATGTATTCCGTTACAGGTGTGGTGTGTGTTTCTGTTGGGTTTCGCGCGCTTCAAGCGCGCGTTTATTTCGGGAGTGCGCAATAAAAGTTTCACACGTGACAGCGAAAACAAAGACTCGACTGTTCTAAAATTGGCACGGAGCGTCTTTGTGTTTAGCTCAAATAACACACACAAAAGAGAACAAAATTGCTCCACGCTACAATTTTGTTCTCCATATAAATCGATGTTTAACGTAATTTTGTAATCAAGACATAAAGCAAGTCCGTTAAAAATAAATTTACAACGAAAACCTTTTTGTTAAAATAAAATTCTGTCTCGCAAATATTATTTGTATCACGTGCAGAAACGTGTTAATTATTATTGACAAGAAACCGCAGTTTCAAGATCAGCACGAGAGAGAAAACAATGCGCGAAAACAATGCTCTTTTTACGGAACACTGTGTATACAGTCGCGTACACCTGTCGTCGAGTTACACCCGCGTACAATAGCAGAACTGACAATGTGAGCAATCCACACAACGGGTGTCTGGCAAAACCGGATTTTCCAGGAACGCGAGCATCTCGTCGATGTAATTACGCAAAAGAGAAGAGAGAGAGAGAGAGAGAGAGATCAAACCAGCTTCCTTTTGTTACACGCTTCATGCGCGCATACGTTAGCATCAGGAAATTAGAAGTGATATCTCTGATAATCAATTAGTGTGCGTTCGCACGTCGCGGACGAGAAGCAAGCGAGAAGAAGGTTTCAAGATTCGCTTTGATAACGGTAGCAGATGAAATAGTATCGCTGTGCTCGTTATTACGGTTTCGTGCGGATCGCCGTTATACCAGAGACGAGATCTCGCGGAATCGCAGCCTCTTACGTAATAAAAGAAGACTCTGCTAGAAAACGTTAAAAACATTTTACACGAAGCGAGCGATCGCGCGCGTCGAATGCAACAATAAGCGCATTTCTCGGCACCGCCGTGATATTTGCGCTCGCAACATCGAAGAAAAAAAAAAAGAAAACGCCAACGCCGGCGAAATTTACGACGTTATGCGATCCACGATTATATCTGACAGCGCGAAATCAACTAATTCCCCTTTTCGTTTTGTCTCTCTCTCTCTCTCTCGCGGCTCGCGCGGAAGGGTGGGAACCGGAAGCGAGCGCCGTTGAATGTCTGACCGGAAGCTATTACAGCCGTGTCACGAAGGAGTTCTAACGATGCGTGCCGTGTATTCCGACCTCACGGAATTTGAACAGTGAGCTGCGGAAATCAAATTCGACGAGGAAAAACTCAACAGTCGCGTGCAACGTCGATAAGATATCTGATGTCTTTGCCTTTGCTTCGTCGGAATTTGTGCAAACTTTAACTGAGATAACTGTAAAACGAGACAATAGTTTTGCGGCAGAGTCATCGATTTTTTTAACTTCTCCATTTCGTTTTGCACGTATTTTGTTCAGAACACAGCGAGTAAAACAATCGGTTCTAAAGCGGAATATTAAGTAGAGAGACGTACAAAAGTACGTCTTTTCTGCCGCAACAAGTTCTGATAAAATCTTGTGTTTTTTCCTCCGACTGCGTAATGAACAATTTACTTATGAATCACTGGTCGAATGATCATTATTTTTACGTTCCTCGTACGTTATTTTCCACTGCAAACAACCGTTGCGGTTATCAGAACGTCGCTTTATCATATCTCGCGCGATTGCGCTACCAGACCCGCGCGATAAGAAAAGCAGCAGCAGGTGTCACAGATTTTATACGCGGCCGTCAATCATTGTTAATTAATATACGACGCGGACACACGCGCGCGATTATTCGTCGTAAAGCGACTTATTGTACTACGATGCGAAGATGCGCAGGGATGCGTGCGATTGCACAAGCCGCGCCAGAGACGGACAAGACGCGCGGCGAAACTATCGGGCGAGGAATTTACGACGGCCACGCCGCCATCGATCGTTAATTTAAACAATAGCCGCATGCTAATTATAAATGATTGCCGCCGCGGACTCGCGGCGATGAATATCGGCCGCAACAAATCGCAACGCGCGACGAAACACAACGGATACCGAAAGAGAAAAAAAATCACAATGTAAACGCACGAAATCCGATCGATCTTGCCGCGCGGCGAGAAATTCCACGATCTCTTTATCACGTTTCTCCGCCAAAACGAACGCGATAAATCCGGACGTGACCAATCAATCGAACAGGTCAGTTTCGCGCGATCATTTACCTTCACTTGTCCACGTCTAGAGGTGGTTGACATGACGAAATGCAACGAGAACACGCACACTTCCCCGTTTTTCCCGAATCGAGGAATGGAATTCGATCGCGCGGCACCCCGCCCAGGTGCGATCAGCCGGAGCTCGCTCGATCTTACCGTTCGACGCACCTGCGGCGTGCGGCCGCTGAAAAAGCCCTCGCTTCCGGAAACATATCGCGCGCGACACGCGGCGCATCCGCGTGCAACGAGACTCGCCGCGGTTCTGGTCCCGCGAATCTTTCTCTCTCTCTCTCTCGTCGCGAAATATTTTCTAGGAGAGTCCGATTGACAGGCACCTGCGGTATGCGCTGTCGTGTGTGTGCGACTGAAAATGTGGGACAACGCGCGCCGCGCCGCGCCGTTCGTTCGCCCGTTCGCTCGTTCGTGGCCGCGCGAACTGATAAAACGAAACGAGACGTGCGACAAGCGCGTATATACACGTGTGTGCACACGTCGCACACACATACACGCCTCTGTCTCGGCCGCTACACCTGCAATAAACCTCTGCGGTGATAAGGTGTGTTTCTCGTTGCCGCAGAGATTGATTACACGATTCCGCGCGACATAGTAGAGAGATTTTGAAATCGAGGACGGAGTATCTATTACATAACTACAATTAAATTGTATCATAATTAGTACGTTTAACTAAATGGCCGCGCGCATAATAATTATACAGCTGCTTGTAATTTATAAAGTTGTCGATGTTTTCGCGCGCCTTCAATATGAAAATTTAGCAATAACCACGCGACGGTCATTATTAAACGCCGTTGCGGAGCAAAGCGCGATTTCCGACATTTCGGTCTCCATTACGATCTTTTACACCGTATTTTTACTTATGTAAGTTAAAACACAATAAAAATTTTGCGACAGAAACGAAACGTTGTGCAACACCGCGCGCTGGAAATTTTAATCGCCGAGAAAACGAACATTAATGTTTCTAATAATCATCGCCGCATTTTTCAATAATTCCCGAGCATCTCGTTCTCTCTTTCTCTACGTCTCTCGTTTTGTGCGGATGAGTATTAATCACAATCGCGTTGCGTAATATGACGTAATGAAGCACACGCAAGAACTGGTAATTGGGTAAACGTTTACATGTTAATTAAAAATATGAGACGTATCCCCCCATCGCTGAAAACAATGCAACCGACGACGTGCGGATTTATTTCCCTCGTTTAAAATAACTAATAACGATGTGTGTTGTAACACGCGGATAGATGTTTGTTATGTCACTAAATTATAATTGCTGATCGATAAATATTAAAGAAGTCTCTCTTTCTCTCTCGCGGATTTTCTTCTCGAAACTATATCGCCGCTCGGCTCGCGATGAATTATTTGACGCCAGGCGAGCGGTAAAAACGTGAGAATCACTTTCATGTCTCTTTGTTGGCATTCGGCGACAGGAAAGAAGCTCGGAAGTCAACTAGTTGTGAAATTGCGGGGGCTTATACCGGGTGAGTGGAGCGCGCGCACAAGTCGTGCGAAGATGCTGCGACGAGTATTTTATATTAATATATATATATATATGATTTATGATTTAAGAATGGTAAATGATTTTCATCATTTACCGTTCTTAAATCATAAAATCATAAAATCATCTACCATTCTCAAATCATAAAATATATATATATATTTTTTTAATATATATTTATATATATTTTTTTAACGCAAATGCAACAATTTCTCAGTGTAAGATTTGGATCGGGAACATTTTCTAACATAAATGCT
>QVNV01009045.1:0-24426 GCA_014825455.1 Pseudomyrmex pallidus
GCTACGTTATAAATAGATCATAAACTATGTATACCGCAAATTTAAAGAAAATCCTAAGAAAATCAATAATTCGGAGAACGTCCTTAAGTAACTACATGCACGCAATCAATACTCGGTTATTAATTGAAGAATCGCGGTCCTAATATCGCGGCTACATTTCATCCAACATGCGAACGATATTATATACGTTATATCAGAAAGAGAAAGAGGATTGAAATCCGACATTGATAGCGTTATTCTGTATTGAGCTATTCACAGGTATTCCCTGTTTCCAGCGGCGCTCTCCGTCATCTTCATTCGTCGAGATATTGACGCAAGAATTCCATAGACTATAATCGGCTTTAGATTAGTAATATTTCGATTGCTTCGTAACTAGAATCCGATTTTGCGACAAATGGACAACCGGCGCGACATTAACTCAAGCTGTATCAAGTTTCATCATCTACTGATCTAATTTTTATCTGGTTTGTGTTTTAAATACAAAATCGAGAACTATATTTCTAAACTGAGACATCAAACCTCGATTGTTTGTTTAATTGCCGGCATGTTTCTTGAGCTTTTGTTGTTTAAAGCTTGTATCTTTATAAGCACGCGATTACAATGCAAATACAGGCCGATGTTCAACGTCAATGAATTAATGAAGGAATCACAGTTATCGGTGACACGTGGCGATAGACGATCGCACGTTAGTATCACTCGCTCGATTCGTGATCGTGCCGAAAGCAAACAGCTCTTAGTTGCGGTGGTTCGAGCACATCAAAATGTTTTGAATTTTTCTAGTCGGACGTCACGCGCGACGTACTAACGACTCGCGTTTCGCATACTTTCTATTTCTTCGCTTTTAGTTAATCGGATTGAATTAACATTCTGCGTCGCGCCAGCAACGACGTTGCCGTCACGCATTTATCTCATATCTGATTTAGATGTTATTGCGCGAACAAAAATACGCGAAACACGCGAAATATATGTACATATGTGTGTGTAACTTACGTCGGATGAGGAGAGAGAGAAAGAAAAATTGCATTTGGACCGCTCTATGATTCGTTCGATCGCGTATCGCAAACATGATCGACAGTAGTTATTTATTCTGATTCGTTTGCGTAAAGCGGTAACAGAATGACACACTCTTCTTAACAACGGCGACGATTATCGTAGTTGCAGTTACAATTTAATCTACACTATATATCGTCGTGCAATCGAAAGAAGCTCGACTCAATAAAGTTGTCACGGAAGAAGCAGAGCGAGTTTACGCTCCGTCAGTTGCAAAAAACGCGAAAAAAATGAAAGGAAAAAAAACAGAAGAGAAATTGCACCGGCGATGCACGCGAACGCGCGCGCGTACATGCAGAGGCCCGCAATAATAATTTACCATCTCTAATTACGTCCACGGTACTTTCCCCCGAAGTGCACTAATAACCCCGTCGCAGGGGCAGCTGCGCCGTTTTACAAATCTCACATTTACATTTACGACTCGTAACTTACGAAGTAGCGGCTCGTAAAGGAGCAGAGCGTTAACGATAATTGCAGAGCCTGGGTTGTACTCGCGTCGGTTACGCGTATATCGTTTCTGATAAGTCCTTTAATTAATCCGCGCAAGTTTTTGTGTGCCGGCCTACCTTGCCTCGCGAGAGTTTTCTTTTCCATCTGTTCTATCGCTCTCGCTCTACTATAACACTCACAATCAGTATTATCGGATGGATGCAATTTCCGCTTCGAAGATGACGATCGAAGTTATGCGCGGCTCGCGACACTATGGTTTATCGATAATTGCGCTCGTGTTTTCGCAATATTGTATTTCATCTCGAAGAAGGCGTTGGTCGTAGATGAATTGTTGTACAAGACAAGGACAGAGAGAGAGAGAGAAAGGGAGAGAGGGAGAGGATAAGCTCGCAAATAACATACAAGCGGACAGAGAAGAAAACGAAAAACGAGCTGTTATATATAAATCCTTTTCTAGAAAAATTATATCAGTTCCGCTCGCGTTTAGCCTTGAATCGATATCCTAATGATAAGAAAACCATATGTATACACACCATGTTCGTAGACACCACGTGTCGTATGGCGTTGCGTCTAGACGAGATTGTAAAGAAGCTGCGGTCGCCGAGGACTTAATACGATTCCATTTCTGACGGCTGCGAGTGCATCGCTCGCGCGAAAAAGCCCGACTTCCTCTCGGATTCCTCTCGTTCTCGCGCTTTGCAGCTTCTCATATGACACAGTCGTCTGGCTGTCAGACTCCATCTCCGAACTGCGTAGAAAATCATGCAGTCTCTCTTTTTCTCTCTGTTACTGCTCTCACGTTTTTTCTCGCTTTTTTTATAACATCCGGTGTCACTTTCTACCCTAGTCTTTAATAGCGAGTATATCTTTTATTTCACGCTTAATTGTCAGTGAAAGAGAGCGCGGAGATAAACGTCCCGTATGAAAGTCGGGAAATACAGATGAATGCAACTTATTTTCATGCAATTTTAACATCATTTATAACATTTCATGACACAATAAAAATATTTTATCATAAGTATATAGTGATATGTAAACTTTAGATATAAAAGAGGAAATTTAACCTTTTAAGCCCTATGCGCCACTATAATGACTTTCTACTAGGTGATCTTTCAGAACGAATCGCCACTATAGTGGCTTCCCGCTAAGCGACGTTTTTTAGAAAGAATAACCATTATAATGGCTCTTCTTTATCTCACATTGAAAGCCATACAACATTGTTATAATACGGGAATGGTCTTACATTTTTTACTAATATCGTTAATTCGCATGTCACGGCAGAGCTGTACAGCGTATAACTTCACAGCTAGTTCAGCCGTAGCGAAAGAGTTAATATCGTAGATATTTTATTATATTTATTAGATCTCTTCAATTTTTTGAAATCTGCGAGTTTGCAAATCAAGTTTTTAAATTGATCATAACTAAGTTTAAGTATTGAGATATACAGAAAACTTGTATTTTTCTCAACTTTTCTGAAAAGATCATTTCAGAGAAATTTAATCAATAATCTATGTGTAAGATTAAATATAGAAAAACGCGCGGACGACAAGTGGAGAAACTCGAGGAAGTTCGTGCGTACTATAATTCGATATCCTCGATGTCCAATGGTGCTAGCCGGTGTCGGCGCCTAAATTTCTTAAGAGGATCTCCTGGAAGCGGTGACTAGCCGACCGTAAAGATGGCGCTCATACATAAATAACATCTTCGAAGCGCAGTTGCATCAGAACGCGTGCTGTATGTGTACACAGCGTCTGCCACGTGTATGCGTGAAAGAAATAGTAATGCGGTTTCAGAAGACGTACGATTTTCCGCCCTTCTCACGTGACCGCAGTCACGTATCCCCTACCTGAACTACCAGGAACCACCTGGAACTCACCGTCTTCTATTTCGTCGCTGTCGTCGCGAGTGCACGTGTACGTGTCCTTGAGCACGTGCCCGCGTACGTGCGTCTTAATGGGATTTCAGGATATCACGCGGGTGATTGACTTGCTCTCTTATGAGCGACAGGTGTTCCCTTTCGCCGACGAACAACGAGCGCCGTCAGGTGGTCCGCGCGGCAGATCTCAGCTTGCAAATTCAATCTCGCCGATCGCCGTCTCGTAAAATTCGATGGCTCGGAACGAGCAAAACCGCAACTCTTCTCTCTTTCTCTCTCCCTCTCCCTCTCCCTCTTTCTCCCTCTCTCTCTCTCTTTCTCCCTCTTTCTCCCTCCCTCTCTCTCTCTCTCTCTCTCTCTCTCTTTTTCTCGGTTCTGAGATATTCATATCCTGAGATATATTACGCGGAGAGAAGATCGGCTTCTTTGAGTCGTGCCTCCCTTTCCTCGTTCCGGGCCATCGAATCGCGCTTTCGAGACGTAATAACGTACACGTACAACGGCCGCTAACGGCCGCTACTTCTCCCGGCTAATGCGCACAATGTGTACCAATGGCGCACGACAGCTTAATGGAATTCCGTATTCCATAAAACCGTGAAATTGATACTAAAAGGCAGATATGTACATATTGTAAACGCTTTCAACTGGAAGACGAGTATCCCATTATGTATATTATGCGGCGGATGCTGCGGGAACCACTTAAAACGCATCGCGGCCATGCGCGCATGTCTTTAAATATTCTTATACGAGAATTTAGTAGGATTTTACGCATCGTAAAACAATATATGCAATCAATGTCATGAGAAAGCGTGGATTCTGTTTTAAAAATATTGAGCTTTTTCTACACTTCAATTTCTTTCTTAGGAATTTTTTTTAAGTAAGTCATTAGTTTAATCCACACACACACACACACATCGTAATCTTTTTTTAACTTTTTGCAGACAATCCAGATGCATTCAAAAAACCGTAAGTTGTTTTTAGAGTCTGTTTTTAGTCTGTAAAAGGTTAAGAAACGTTTAATTTCTTACAACTTATAAACTAAACAACACATAAATAAGTGAATTATAAAATATAAATTTGATTTAAGATATGCTATTTCTCGAAATTCTTACTCAGTATCATTGAATGCTTTTAAGATAGCATGTTGCTCTTCACCTGAACTCCAATGTACCGTTGCGCGTATCGCTTAATGGAATGTCATGTATGTATTATAAAACGACGAAGTCGATACTAATAGATAAATGGGTACATGTGCTGAGAAGTTGAAAATTTTTTCAGAAGCGCAGCGAGTACGTAAAGTCTTAAATGCCTTCACATCATGCAGCTTGGCAGAAATTTTTATTTTGTGAAATGCTAAGAAGAATGTAACAGTTGACAGACAGACAGACACAAAAAAATATATTTTGTTATATATATTCTTGTTGTATTTTGCTTGTACATTTAATTTTAATAATACTTTCCCACTCGTAAGTCGCTGCTTTTTAAATACTGCGAAAGCGCCGAATTGAACGTTCGTTTTTTGCACGCAAAATTATTTGACATAAATCGATGCAACGTTACGGCAATACTATTTTTATCAGCTGCTTACTTTTGCCGCATAAAACACAGCAGAATAACGCACGAGTCAAGACGCATTATTGAAACGAATGCCGAAGATTCCGTTATACAATTCGCGAGCCAGAAGGAGCAACATCGATATTCTCGACGATAAGAGACAGAGAAAGAGAAAAAGCAAACTAGTTCGTGCGAGAGAGAGAGAGAGAGAGAGAGAGAGAGAGAGAGAGAGAGAGAGAGAGAGAGAGAGAGAGAGAGAGAGATCTGAAATTCCGAAGTTCGGCTGTTTCTCGAATTCCTTTGTTTTTGGTCTATGCTTTGCAAGAGAGAAAACGAAGAAGAAACGATGTGCTGGAAGATCGAGAGAATTTCTCGACTTGTTGTTGGTATGTATATGTTGTCGGTTGGTGGTCTCTGCTGTGAAGACGAGTGGTCTTTGAGTAATGAGGCTCGCTGTGAGCTCTACGCCGATCGGGAGGGGATAAAACGGGATCCGCCGGAACGCGACGTAGTAGAGTAGGACGCCACGTTGAAACCGTGGTGATCTTGTGAATGAATCTACTTGTCCTCTTTCTTTTTCGATCTACTCTGCTCTTTCCCTTCCTTTTACAGCAAGACAACGCGGCGCTTTTGGTGATCACTCCGATTTCAAGCTGGAATTCCTTCGTTTCTTTTCAACTCTTCTTAATCTAATCCTCCTCTTTTTTTTTCTTTCTTGTTTTCATCGGTTAGGTTTTTTTCGACTCAGCATTTTTTTTTTTTTTTTTTTTTTTTTTTTTCAATATTGCGTTAGGACGATGATCGAAGATAGATTACTGAGATGAGAAGATGAGACAAACTGTTCGCGTAAGAAAACCGTGTGCGAATTTTCGACATGTTATAACACACCGTGCTCGATACAGAAATATTGAATATCAATATTTACAACAAACGTGTTTGATCACAACAACCAAAGCATGATTGATTTCTCGATTATGCTATGATCCCTTTCTAACTAAACAGATAAAGTTGGATATAGAGAAAGGAATGGTTACTTTGGATTTAAAAGATTATCGTGCACAGTGATCTTTTGAATGAATATATCTACCTGTGCCCTTCTTGCATTCTCGGACTTCTTTTTGCTCTCGTCATCCTCACAGGCGGCGGCTCTTTTGGTACACACTCTTATTTCAGATTAGAATCTTCCTCTGCCGGCTCCAGAACTTTATCTCTTTCGTTTTTTCTAGTAAGCATCAGACGTCTCAGTATTTTGTTGTAGAAATGATCAAGGGCAACGTTCATGTAGGCAAGATCAATACAAACGTATGAACGCAGCCAGAGGCAGATCGTAGAAAACATCTGTTAGTTAATGTACTTGTTTCTCTCTTTCTCTTTCACTCACTCACTCATTACTTCTTTTAATTTTTTTATAGTAATATATATTTTAACAATTAAGACCGGCCCAGTGGTCTCGCGGCCTGAGTGCGAGTAGGAGGTCCCGAGTTCGAATCTACACCGTCGAATTTTTTTGGACCGGCCTCTTTCAAGTCGAATTTATCGATTGAAAAGCAAAACTGAATCAGGCCTCCGAATGGATCGTGAATATAAAATGGATCGTGGATATAGAAATGTTGAAAAATATTGTAACCCTGAGGGAATCAATTATCCTTCCTTTATCCTTTTTATATTTTAACAATTATCCAAAAACAGTAACAAAAAAAAACTCTGAAATTGAAGGAAATATATTTGAGATATCTTCTATGTACATGTTTACAATTTTGGAGCTATTCTCTGAACCGTGTTTGCATTTTAAGGTACCTTTTTCGTTATTAAAATCGACGATTGTCATCTTCTCTTTTTTTTTTTTTTGTTTTTTTGTTTTTTTTGTTAGCTAAGTACTCTTTCGAAAAGATTGCAAACATCAGTATCTTATACACGATAAATTTTCCAGTGTAGATTTATTCAATGTGGTTTTCCGCGATACGCATGAAAACGAGTTTCAAAACCGTTTGACAAACTTCTCCCGCAACGCGCTTCTTTTTTCTTTCTCGAGCGATTCGAGGTGCTCGACCTAATCTTCATTTTGTCTGTTATTACCAACGGTGTCCTTTTCGAAATCGTGAATTATGAACTAGCAGGTAAACGTGGGCAGATCTAACTAAATAGTAATCGACAACGATTTATCTTCGGTCTCGGTAACATCTATTTAACTTATCCGTCCTATTTGCCATTTTTATGTCAGCGTTTGATGTAAGAGACACCTACCACTTGTTAAACTATTAAAAAACGGAAGAGCATTTATAACCGATAACGGAGAAAATTGGAAAGTCAATTCGAGGCGAGTACAGTTGTTGCGTAATCCCGAAGTCAAAAGTTTCTCTCAAAAAACGTACAGGCCTGAGTTAAGAAGTGCGTTACGTTTGTTGTGTTACGAGACACTTGAGAGCTTCAATACTGTTCTAAATTCTAGACTTCTGTAATCGAAGGCTCGAAATAACTGAAGTAATCTTTTGAGGACGCGACATCTAGTTTTACAATCGTAACGACTGTTTGATTTTCAAAATGAATTAAATCGCAGTAGTCGTCGCGCTCGCTTTGATTTCCCAATCGATATGTCTTTCTTTTATGCGCGCCATTTGAGAATGACTAGCAAAACTTTTGTCGCAAAAATATTCTAACGATCTCTCTCGCGAGAGAGGAGGACTCGCCTATTAAACAAACTCTCGAGTCTTATTAAAATTTTCCAACCGACGTAGGACAGTTTGCATCCTATCTGGCAGTGGCAACTCGTTGCTCGTTCTCCAAGAACTCTGGGGACGTTTAATTCCCGATAATTGCTACCACAGTCACGGCCTCTCCAAAGCTCGACTTCAAATTATGGCAACTCTATGCTTGCATCTTTACATCGCCATCATCGCCTTTTTAAAAGAATGTCTTCATGCTGTTCGTATCCACTTATTTACCTGTTTACCTACCTACTTATTGTTAGTCTCACAACGAATCGCAACATTTAAAACACACAAACTATATGTACGGGATATATACAAAGCTGCATTTTTTTTAGTTGAAGTCGGAAAATTTATGAGCGATTTGTGCGCTCAGATTTCGGGAAATATTATTATTTTTTATTTTTTATTTTTTATTTTTTTTCAAGTCGGTTTAGTGACGTCAAAGAAAAAGACAGCAATTGACGTCGAGCAACCTTGAAAAAATGTGAAAAAACGAAAAGGACAAGCTGTTACGAAGAAATGGACTCTTCGAAATCGTCTAACTGTCTTCTATGACACTCTGGCAATGTATAATATTTTCCCATAGGAGAAAATGAACATCCAATGCGTCCACTCGTTTCCCTAAGTATATTGTCACGAGTAAATGAAATGCGATGGCTCGTACATATATAAAGATTTGTTAATTAAAATAAATATAAAAGTTAAGAAATATTTTTTATCGTTATTTACGATAGTAAATTTTTCTATAAACAAATGAATAAAAAAATATAGAAGCGTTGTACAATAAAGAACATGTTTCGGAGCGAATAACATTAGCAAAAATTTAAAGCAAAAGTGATTCTTCTTTTCCCTCGCTCGACAACAGGATATAATCTTACGTTGGTCGTGCATAACTGCATGGCTGAATCATGATTATTTTTATTGCAATTTGTCGAAGCAATCAAATTGTAAACAGTGTTTATCACATAACGCTATTGTTATTCTTGACATTATTAATAGTTTATGTTATTTGTTTTTTTTTTTTGCTTGCTCTTTGATGATTCACGACAGGATGTATCGAGTTGTCAATGATTAACGGTGTCGACGACGTTGTAAAAGAAAACGAAAGAAAACAAAAAAGATACGAGAGGCTTGCTCTAGCAAATACATATAATTATATTATTTGTTATATCTGCTTAATTGATGTCTTTTATATTATATCCCTTATATAATATAAAATTATATAATATAAAACTTATACGAGTTTTATGTATAAATCTCATTTTTCTGTTTAATATTCTGATAATCTGGGTAGCTGACGCATTTCGTGGTCCGTATTATTAGAAACTCTTAGTTTGTGATTTTGGTGGTACGTCCTGTGCACCTAGCGCCCAAATCTTATTGTTAGTAAGGAAATTGCGTTAAAATCTAACGAAATATTGGGACGTGAAAGTGTGCCGCGTCAACTTAAAAATAAAACTTAAAATTATTTAGAATTAAAAGGAATGTGCGTCGCAACATATATGAGGAGACGAAAACACATTGTGCAATCTCAATATTAATGTTGCCGATAACGTAACCAGGAAGCGCGAGAATATGTACGAGCGCGACGCTTTATTTCCTATTTTTGTATTTTTTATTTCGTGGTATCTATTTTATACAAATCTGTGGTGCTTTTTGCACAAACGCGTTTACGTGTGTGCGGCGAAAGTATATACAATCATTGAAGTTTAAACTTACTGCGTCTTTCTGTGTTTTATTTTTAGAAACGCAAAGCAAGAACGATCACTTGCGTGAGTATGTTCTCTCTTTCTCTGTCTTTCGAAGAATTGATAAACATACCTTAGATAAGATATTCTCACCGGAGGAAAACAGTTTTCCTCGGCTCTTTCTTCTTGATTTCAATGCGTCGCGTTTCATCGCTTGCTGACGAATTATAAGAAAACTCCTTCGAGCTCCATTATTCGCGACGAAATTACAAGACGCCACGTGTCTCGTAAAAATGTCGCCGGATATGTAATGCGCTCGCGATAAATATTCTCTAGAAAAGAACCGATGCAATGCTGCAGCAGCTTTCTCTTTATCAGTGCTTTTCCAGCAAACACACTCGACGGATGCATTGACAGTGCATGAGTCTAAATTTTAATCCTTCTTGCATGCAACTATTATAAATCTCACGTGGATAACTATCGACCTTTCTCATTTAATATTTTAAACAGTTCGGCATATATGCGTTGACACCCTTACGTAAAGAATGGGCACTTATCGTACGTCAGGCTACTTAAGCAAGACTCGTAGATAACGCTAAAAGCGTTGTCTCTCATGAAGTTTATTTACGAGTTTAATAAGAGAATACGCGTGTGCATACGCCAAGCGTTATTAATGTGTCGAAACCCGTGTGTTGACATGATCACAGCTAAACACAAGTTATCTATTTGTTTTCGCGGCGCGTTTAGCTATCCATTTAAAAAGAATCGTGTGTTGTCGAAAAATTCTGTACGCGACGACCAATGGGAACGTAAAAAACATAAAAAGCAAAAATATAAATAAAGATTACGCGAGAATTAAAAACGAACTCTTAAGTTTTTAAATGTATTAACAGAAAAGATCACAGAACGTATACGACATGTATACGACATGTACATACGTTTGTAAGTGTTTGCATGAGGCTACGTAATTTCGCGATCTTATACTGCAGAAAAGAGTCGCGTCGATCTTTGGATTCGCGACGTTCACTTCCAGGACTTCGATCGCGAAGGGACCTTGAAAGGCACGCGAGGAATCCAGCTCGTGAACGTTCACGGCTGTGAGGTGAGCGCGCAAGTTTCCTGCTCTCAGTGAAACAGAGCGGCGATAAACTCGCGTGCTGCGATTAGCCGGTATTTCGAATTAACGTAACCCTAACGACCACGTCGTGTATTGCCGTTGCCGCCGTTAAAGTCTTGTGCGTGAGTCGCGCTCGAAATAGCTCGCGGATTCCTTCACGCTTGCGCTCGCGCGAACATTCTTGCGTAATTCCGACACCGTTCGAAACAAAATGAGAAAATCGAAATTATCGGTGCGTTAAGAGATACAGGGAACAAGCAGCATTTTTGGTGGAGAAACTGCTGTAGCCAGTTGAGCGATTGTATTTTACTAAAGTACTAGCGCGTGGTACCAAGTTTGAATTGAAAGGTTGGCTCCGTGTTAGGTATATGTTTTTGCTGCTGTGCAATATTTGGGAATATTTTGTACACGAGATGTGGATCATCTGCTATAAAAAAAAAAAAAAAACAAAAAAATGTAAAATCCTTAAATAGAAAAAAGAAATAGATAAACAAAAAAATGAAAGAGAAAAGAGCAAAAAAAAACTACATTTCTGAAATAATTTTTTTCTAAAAAACATTTTAAAGTTTTGGAACTCTTGTAAATTGTCTCGTGAATGATTTATTCTCAATTCTATTCATTATTTTCTACTATTTCTAAAAATTTGGTCAAAGAAAGAGAGAGAAAATTGTTTTCTAAATATCACACTCTTTCAATCGATTAACTTCCGGAAAATTCAAAAAAAAAAAAAAAAGCTTTGCAAGTCACTAGCAAAGATTTTTATTATCTAGTCAGCTAAGTTAATGCGTCGTTCTTCCAATTATGTTGCTTTTAAGATGCTTTACACAGATTCTCAGAAGCTGACGCCACTGATCTAGATCGCTTAATCTTGCGCAATCTAGCACAAACAGATAAGAGCGAGCGTTATTATACATGCTGGCTCGCTTACGCAGCATATAGGAATGTAATTGCGGCGAAGAGATGACAATCTTATCGCAAACACATTGTTTGCCATTTTGCTGCAACATCGTCAATCGTTTAGTTCGAGTATTTTTGTTTTACCAAGTCGAGTATACCTCTTCCTCTCGACTAATCTCGATCTATCATGATTCAATTTCGGTTAAGATAACTCGGTGTGTAATTCGTCTAATTAACAGCCAAGTCATATTTTCTCATTAAAATATCTCTCAAACATATTATATATTTGTATTTTATTTACGCATAATTGTCGTAATTTTATCGCTTCTGTATGATTCGTATTATTTCGAACATTTGTTACTGGTGTCATAGTCATGATTATAAAACATGATCATCAACGTTATGATCGTCATGCATGATGAAGAAGCTCGTCTACGTTATAATATATATTATCTCCGCCTGTTTATCTATCTCTTTTTCTGACATCTATTTCATATTTCTCTTCTAAAAGCAGACGTTTCCAGATTTCCGTTTTTTAACGTACACTATGCGTACTTATGTATTTCGTGTTACTTATAAGCACTATGAATAAACGCTCCATGCTCGTTCCCGTGACATTTAAATTTCAGATTACGAACTGCGCCCGCAAACTTTCTGATTTCAGACTCGGGCTAGACGGGAAATCTGTGTTGTTAAATCGCGAGAAGATTCGTCCGCGCCATTGATTTACGGCGCGACTTTAAATTAACCCTAATAATGTTACAATATATAATTTAAGAGCGCCCGAACGTCATGAACAAATTCTCTTACCGTAAAACGACTAAATTACTTAAAAGAATGAAAGAATTACTTAAAAGAATGTGGCAACAGTCACACGTGTTCGAGAAATTCTTGATATATTTCTGTCACATAAATAAGTAAACCGTTATGTATGGAGCAATTGTTAAAATAATTGTTATAAAAATATAGTTTGTACTGATACTGATTCTATTGTATAAGTTTTTGATATCTTTCATATTTTATGCACTTGAATATATTCAATTATATAAGTTATATAAGCACACAGATTTTTATATAAGTACACAGATAGAGGTAATGAGAAAAGTATACGAAACATATAAACATATGTCTATAAAACAATTAACACGCGCAGCTGACTTGATCAAGGCATTCCAACATGCGTAAAAAAATCCAGGTTGCTTCAATATTGACACACCACGACCCTTTTTAAGGTCTGATTGCGTCATTCGGATACCTACACGTTCTATACACAAAGTCGACATACCTAGTATTGGTTTTTTTTTGTTTTTTACTCATTACTATTTGATTACAGATCGCGCAAAGTTTCTTAGAATTTAAAAAATTTTTTAACTTATAAAGTCATAAATGTAATACAAAAACCAAACTTTTCTTAGAAAACGTTTTATTTTATAAAACGCATTTCTCGGAAAAAATTATAATTAGTAATATATTCTTCATATTGTTTTAAACATTTTTCTAATATTGCTTTTTGTATTTTTATAAGCATGTACGTGTGTGAGTCAATATTTATAGATTTAATTTATATTGTAATGATTTTCTCGAACGTGTGTCTAGAAAAGACGTTCAAAATCACGCAAGTTTTCCGCGCAAAACTTCTCATAAAAGCAACCGATCTGTCGCAAAAAGTTACATCGCTTGAAAAATTATTACCCGATAAAGAATTATTGCTTTCGAGCGAGTAAAACCGCTCGAAGTTCACAGCGAAGTAAAAAGTCGTGTGTGCGGTTACAGCATAAGGATGCGGTGAGGAAACGAGCCGCATGACAAAGTCGCCACGTTTTACACTAGTTGTAAGATGGCGAACGTTTCCTTCGACGGATTTGAGATACTTTATCGCGGCACGTATCCGCGTGCACGGACAGAAGTTTGATCGGAAACTGTGGAAAAAGTTTAAGCGCGGACTTTTTTTTGTTTTGATATTACTTCGCACTAGGATGCGAACTAGAAAATCTTGGCGTGTGTGCTTTTATGATATAGAGCGTTTTCGTCAGAACGTCGAATATATGTTGGTTCTGATAACATGAAAGGCGCCAAGTCGTGACGACACACACGATAGGCTTGATAAGCGCGCGTGTACGTACGCAGCGTGAGAAGTCGTTGATAATGCTGTTGTTACACGTGCGCGTGTGTACTACAACATCGTGTCGTCGTCATAATGCAACATGTTTACGATGCAGAAATGAATTATATGCAGAAATAGAGCAATCTATATTTATATTATTTATTTATTTATTTATTCTTTTTTTCTCTTTCTTTCTTTCTTTCAATTATTATCAATTTATTAGAACAGACAAATAGTTTTCCGGTTTGTGACGAGTTTTTAATGAAAAAATAATAATTTTTATTATAATAGAATTGTATTTTATATATATTTCATATAACTCAAATAAATATCTAATAAAAGTTTAGCCGTAAAGGCTGCCGAAAATGTAAGTCTGGATGAGTCTACACAAAATCTTCGAAATCTGCGAACAGAGCGAGAGTATCTTCTCGCTCTGTTCGCAGTTGGAATCCATATAAATTAAAGAACCGTACAGCCGATCAAAATAACAAAATGATTGAGATATTGTTGCCGGAGGTATGGAGTAGTATTAACGAAGTACACGATGACGCGGTCATGGATGCTCCGGTTCGAATTTGAAATTCGTTTTCTTTCACAGTGGATAATAGTAGCAGACAGATAGAAAACGGCCGAAAGTAGGTATCGGCGCCGTTCAACAGGTGGTTCGCGATTGTCATCACACATGTGCGGATTAACCACCCCTCCTTTCTCTCTCGTTCTCGATTTCTCTGCTGTGCACAAACCCAAACATGCATCTACATTGGTGTTTGTGTTTCCGCGTAACATATATAGTAACGAAAAGTGAATATATATATAGCCGAATAACAGCGAAGGAAAAAATAGAAAAGCATAACGCGTTCCGCGATGCGGAGGGGATAAACAACATATGTTAGGTTCAAAATGTAAGTGCAGATCTCTTTGCGAGATCTTTTTCTTTTCGACGCATCATTGGACACCAGTTGCACAAAACGTTGCTGCGTTGTGTCAACTACGCCGCGTGTTGTTGGAAACGATCGCGTAACAGTAACGATCTCTGAATACAGCGAGAAAATTTAGTGAGATAGAACGTTACGGTGCACCGCATGAAACATCGCTGTCGAGAGACCATGTCGAAATTTTACCGTGCAAAATTTCATTCTGTGAGCATGTTTGTTTGTTTTTTTTTTTTTTTTCAAAAAAGCATACAAGATTTACCTTTTAATTATATACGCTTTGCTTTGAAAACTTTTTTTTTGGCAAAAGTATATATTTACCAAATGAATTAATTATTAACCAACTGTAAAAAACAATTTCAGAACTATTAAACTAAAGAATAATAAATTGCGCTCAAATGATTATATTTATTGAGATGGAAAAAAATTCTCCAACTATTTGATGGGTGAAAACCTGTCACATTCTGTAATAGTAACATTTATTTACTTTATAACGCGAATGTTTTAATTTTTTTTATACACTTGAGACAAACAGTTGGAAACTTCTGTATTCATACCTCGAAAAGGAAAGAGTAAATATACATGTGCCTTGACGAGGAAAAAACTTTTCGATTTCGAAGTTATATGCGCGTTATTGTTCCGCGCCAAATGTTTTTCCGGAGAAATACGAATATCTGCGAAAAGCGGTGAAGCGAGTGCTCCCGGTAATTGAGAGTTTTACTCTCTCTCTATCTCTCTCTCTCTTTCTTTCGTATATCGGAAAACGAAAGATGAGAGAATGGTGAGAAGGGAGAAAAACGGTTGATCGGCAAAAGTAGAGACGCGTCTTCGCGGAAAAATGGTTCCGGATAATCGATTTCAATTAGCGAAACTGCCTCACCAAAGGACATTCCTCGCTAGTATCTTTTGCTCCGAGGTGCTCCGGAGGGTTCTACTTTCATTTCTCTCTTTCCAGGTTCTTTCTCTTCGCACGCGCAATATCGTGTCGTCTGTTGATTTTAATTGGCAAAATTCTCCGAATGCTTTCACGATAGTCGCGACTCGTCGCGTTTCCCCTTCTTGCCTATGACTTCCTAAAATTTCGCTGACATCGTAACTAATCGGGAGAACGTACTCTCGAATCGATATCGATTCGAGAGTATGTTCTTTTTCCGATGTCGCGCTCAGCTCATAAAATGATATGACTTTTTTCGACGCGCATAAATATAATATTATTATCTCTCTTCGAGTTGTTTCTTATTTCTACGTCTCTTATTACTAAGAGCAAAATTTTCTGAATGAAAATACGAGTAAGGTGATCATGCCATAATTGATATGTTAACAAAAAATAAAGCACGGAAAATAGCAAAGTTATATTTTGCATATAATTGATTGAATATTAAAATAAAATTCTCAAAATATATATTTTTGTTACACTTAATAGTTCAGAATCGGATGCTTAAGAAAGTTGGTTTTATTCTAATTGTAAAACGTATCTGTATCTGTCAAACGTATCGATTTGTCTAGCGTGCACTTTATCTCGCTTGCACATCAATGAAAGTACGATTTATCGGACTATAAAGTCCAAGAACAAATTGGTTTCTTGTTCAAAGAGTCATACATCCTGGAAAATTCACTTCGATCGATGATAATTCGTGACTAAGTCACGACGGAAATTACTTTGCGCTACTTTGTTTGATCTTTAATAATGCACCCGCTGCTGATTGATTTCGCATAGAGAAGCGACTGATAAAGAAATGTAGTTAATCGAGACTAGAACAAACAACTGCACAAACTGCTAGTGTGGCGCAACTTTTTTCTCTTCTCGTAAAGCAAATTAAATGTTGTTAATAGCAAGCTAAAAGGCTTTTTATTACGCGCAAACAAGAATCATTTATTTTTCATCCTTTTTTGCTTTAACGTACAATGTAAAAGAACTTTTAATTTGGTTTTCTTTCTTGAATTTTATTGATTTATTGTGGCAAGCTTTATATAAATTGTTATATTACAAAAAGGTACTATAATAATACAAATAATAATATATTATAATATTATTATAATGTATATTATAAAGTGTATATTATAGTGTATATATATAGGAACAAAAATTATGTGTAATAGATATTTTCTTTAGAGTTTCGAATTATCAAAAGCACACAGAAAATAGTAAATAAATTGAGTAAAAGTTTCAAACCTACGATAACGCCCTTTTCTTCTTCAAATACATGTGTGTGACTGTTTTTTCTTTTTTCTTTTATATCTCGTGTCTTCGTAGATAAAGTCAGTGAATGGAAAAAGAGAAAATCTTCGATGTATCTCGGCGTTCTTCCGCTTGATAAACTCGCCGCGTAATTGCCACTATGGAGCTTTCTTCCAAGACTGGTCAGAGTATAATCGATTCGTAAATAGGGAAGAAAATCGAAGGAACTGTCAAAAGAACTGTTGAAGAAAGTCATTGGCAAATTTAAGTAATGTGAGTTACATGTTGTCGTTAAAACTTCTCAATACACACGAAAAATCAATGATTTTTATTGGCTGGTGTAAACGGCAGAAATAAGTAATAACAGAATCAGCTGATTTGGAAACGAGATCTGAAAAGTGGTTCATTTATTGTTTTAAAAAAAATTGCATCACTGGAATAGTGATTGCTTCTTTATTAGTCATGAAACTTGCGTACGCTGTTACATACAGTATATCTTTATGAAAAATATTTATTTAAATTACAATAATCATTTTGTATACACATGTAGTGACGTAATTTATAAAAAACAAACATGTTCAAATCCAAAATTTATTAATGTGTTTTGAAATCTTATTTTATTATATGTAATATATATATATATATATATATATATATATATACAATATATATATATATATGTATATTATGAAAACTATGCTTTTTTTCTCATTCCATTTATATAACTCGACATCTCTAGAAAAAAAATTATATGAATTTACTGAAAGATTAAACTGACTTAATTTACACACGCGCTAGATACTCTCTACGTAAACACGACGAGCACCGTGAACATATCGTTTACTTCATAAAGTTTCACGAGAAAAAAGGTGCGAGATCGTTTCGTGGAAAGTGTGCAGGAGAAGTTACGATTGGCTTTACGCTTATGCGATTAGCTCTAAAAGCGCGCATTTGCGAGAAACATTGCAGAATCCGTGTCTTTTCAGCGAAATCGTGTAAAAACAGAGTTTAGAACAAATAAACGTCGATGCACACTCACAGTTGATCGCACATGAAGCGAGATCTATTTACCGAGATTCACGTCAATGTTGGAAAATTCGAAACATTCATTAAAATGAAGAGAAAATATTTTTATAATTCCAAAATATCTCTCTTTACACAAGAATAATTTCAAATTTTGTGACACAAATAATTCTTACATTTAAACTAATTTAAAAAGCAACTAAATAAATTTTTGTTTCTGAAACAATTATTTATCAACAAATTTCATATTACGAGAGACTTTGAAGACTTTCTATATGTTAAAAGAAATGCATAATCTAATTCGTATTAATCGTAAAACTGATTGTTAGTTAAACACATCACGAGTTTAAATTTGTTGTTTTAAATAGTTTTTAGCAAAGTTCAATATGGCTTCTTGCAGATAGTTTATCTAGCAATTGTTCTTTCGAACGAAACTAATATCTTTCCTTGTGCCACGTTCTGTCTCTCTTCATACATATACACACACACGCGCGCGCGTGCGGATTCATTAATTTTAGAGAAAAGTAAATCGAGAATCTTCGAAGAGAAGTATTTCTCGTGCTAATTGATTCCAAGAAATTTAGTGATAGTATTTTTCTGCGTATCTTAAAAATAACGTTAATATACGCGATATCATCCGCAGTTTATGTACGCTCGGTCGTGCGCATCCACACAAGTGGCGCTTCGAGGAACATGATTATTTTTCGGTGCGATCGAAGGGAGTGGCTTGCTTGATCTGCCATGTCGATAGTACAGTAATGAGAATTTATTTATCGGCTATGTGCACGTAGCCTATAACGCACGATAGGCTATCATCGTGTATGCCTTTTGCGCGCTCTGATAGATCTTGGATAAGATTTTGCTAAATCTAATGCTCGGATTTATATAAAAAGAAGTCCCCGGATAATCATTTAACAATATTATGTGTATTATTTGCGTTTAGTTTCAGACCAGACAAGTTTTTTTATCAATGATATTTTTCTTCTTTACTTATTTGCATTTTCTTGTTAACTTGTTAAGCGTATGTAAAGAACAAAAATAAGCGCTATTACTAACAAAAGAATTATTTGTAGGTTAGTTAAGCAAAAACTATGCAGCAAACGTTGAATGCAGCAGACGTCTGAATACATTGAAATGTATTAAAAATAAAACAAGATTTGTCTTTCTTACTTAAACGTGCGTGATAAAAAATTATGAATATAATAGTCGAATGTTTAGATGTGTATATTCCAATATGTGCTGCAATTTGGTATATCTGGATTCCTATTCCATAACGGGCTGATTAAATCCGAATCGATTTCGTTCTGACGCGAAGAGTGCCCCACCCTTGCGTCATGGTCCGATGATGATAGCGTCATGCAAATTAGCCGCGCGCCCCTGGCCGGATAACGCTCAATTGTATGTAAATACGATCGGATGCTGACGGCAGATCCGATCGAATCCAGATCGCGTTTCGCGCACGATCTGCACGAAGCCGGATGTCATCGTCAGAGTCGCAAAATTCGGGGGCACGATATCCGGCTTATCGTTGATTTCGTTTACTTACAATCGGATCCTAGTGACTTGCAGAGAGTGTAAAAACTTTTTACAAAATAAACAAAAGATTCAATATATTGGTATTTTTAGAATTAGTATTTTGATATGTGTACACACGTATCTTTTATATTTAAAAAATTGTTGGTTTTATATTACATTATGATCTCATTACAGTATTATGATCTCATTACAGATTTTAATCTTGAAAACTGAGTTGTAAATAGTTTTTAGTTTTTCATATTATATACGCGTTCGCGATCTCTCGAATAAAACAAAATCCATAAAAATTGAAGTTTATTTTGTGTTTTAGATTTTGCTTAAATCGAATTCTTGATGATAATGATTGTCTCACAAGAAGATGTGAGAGAAATAAAAAATAAAATCGTAAAAGGATTTACTGAAACTTCTCTGATTTTTTTTTTTCGGTGAAATAAGGAGAAAAATGTTGTGTACGTGACACACGGCAGTGGGACATAGACTCGTGTATGTGTACGGATAACGTACTTACATTCGTTGAGGAAATCGCAATAGTTATAAGAACGTTCTTGCGAGAGCGAACATAGTATGCGCCCACACCGTTCCGTATGCACCCACGTACTCATAATCGGTCTTATTGGCTCACAACAGCCTTTCAGCCTTTTATGGATTAGCGCGGTTGTTGATTTTATGTCACGGTGTGTCTTTCTGTTATATTCATGAATATTACTGTGCAAAGAGATTGTGCGATGCACGATGTCATATCGCAAGTTAAAGCGCGCGCGCACGCACACACGTGAACTACGCGGCTGTATCCGCTCTACGTTTTACTAATCGTGAAACGTTACTATAATTGCGAGTTTGCACAATTTTCTTGTCGATTTTTCAAACTCATTTTTTTATGAGTGTAAAAATGGAGTTATACGACCATCCTGATCGACTAAATTGTTTAATTTTATAACTGCCGCGCCATGCCGACAACGCAAACAACGCTTAATTCATTCTGTTTTCTCATGCGGCATTAAAGAATCTCGGAAAATGCAGTATGCAGAAATTTAACATGTTTCTTTAATAGCTGCGCTGATATTTTCGCATGTCATAAGCTCGCGTTTCTACTAGCTTTCTTTTTGTAGCTTAACATTGTGCCATATTGGTGATTTATTACTAATTTTGAGAAAAGATTTTTAAGGTCTGAAAGAAGTTTAGCTAAAAATAAAGTATTTATGTTGTTTCTTTTTTTTTGTTTTTTTTTTTTTTTTTGTTTGAAAAAGATTATGTCAAAATTTTAAACATCAGTGAACAGTGAAGTCGGTGAATGTATCTTTGTTCTTGCTATCTAATAATTATCTTATCTCTCTTACGCAAATCCAAAAAAAATTATAAATCATATAATAAATTTGTCAGAAATTATAAGCTTTGAACATTTTTGAGAGATGTATCGAAGTCAGGTCAAATATACTGATCGGTTGCGTCGGCGCGACTCTATCTGTAAAAATATTGACTTCCTGTCGTTGATAAAACAGCCAACGTTACCCAAAATTTCAACGAACACTTATCTAGCGCGCACGCGCCTATGCCTGCGAACTTAATCAGCTCTTTCCTGCCTAGTCATGCAAACCGGTTCTTACCGCAAACACGTTTACTTTATTAACAACGTAAGTACCGGCTGGGCATCTTGAAAAATTATTTGCACTTATCGGAGAAACTCGGAGAAAACTGCAAGTGATAACAGTGTACTTCTATTTACAAGTACATTTATTGGTAAAAAGTGTGTTTATATATTAGCATTTACTATCTATACGAAGAAAAATGTGGAAGAGAAACGATAGATGTTGCAAACACTTAACATTGTGTTAACTTCTTTTTTCTTTAATCGATCTCATTACGCATCTAATTTCTATCTCGTTAATAGAGAGCACTTGACATTCCAATCTCTTGTTACTGAGATAAACAAAGATATTTTATGCTATCATTCCGTTCTATCATTATCGAGAGAATTACACTAGAAAATATTAACACTTAACCCTTTATGGACTGATGGGATTTTTAGACCTACTAAAAACTTGCGCGTCGATGTTTCTAATAAAAAGTAGTTTTTTTTTTAAACGTTTATATCTCCGAAACTACTAGAAATTTTTTCACTTTGTTTTTTTTTTATTGACGCAACATCGTTCGAACTTTCAATTCAAAAAAGAAAAATTGAAAAATATTGATTTTTCGTGGAGATGTTTAATTTTAAAGTTGCATGGTCTTACAGATTCAGTCAACTAGTAGGCGATTTTTTTAAAGTTTGTTCACGAAGAGTTAATCTAAAGTGCCAACAATCTTAGCTGTCTTTTTTACATCAGTTTTGTTAACTCTTGTCAAACCTCTCGACTGACGATTTATTTATTTTCCTTGGCTAGAGATTCCTCGTTTTGTGTTCTCTAGGACATCACAGTAAACGGTCAATCTTTAAAAGTTACCTTCCGACATCGCGCGGTGTGCGCGTAGAAAAACGCGATGTTTGAAGTCTATTAACGCGCGGTTTAAGATTTGTATTTTTTTCGTCAGTGTTCATTGTCTCTTGTTTGGAAAAGAAAGAGATAGCGATCATTTATGTAGTCAAATAATCGTGAAACTTGCCGCAATTGTGTGTGTATGACGCTACACGATGAACAACTTCGGCGGTAATACAAAGTCGTAAAAGAAACAATGAGAGAGAGAGAGAGAGAGAGAGAAGAGAAGAAGAAAATAAAGTGAAAATCAAGTTGAAATCCCAACACCACGGGAGAAAGGAATGTCGCATGAGTTTTTTCAGAATAACGGAATTTTCGCAAAACTAGTCGCGCAACCAGAACTTCCGTTGTACCGTTGTTTGCGTAGATCGTTTGTATATCAACGAGTCGTGATACTTGATTCTGAAATAGCTCGTTGTCGTTGTAACGGTGAAGAAGTGGGCACGGCGAGGAGAAAAGAGTTTTGATCATCTATAGTCCGGTTTTGAACTCTGAAGAGCATTAAATAAAAACACTTTTTATTTAGCAAAATTTGTTTTGTTTAATTTTTACCTCATAAATATAAATTAAAAAATGAGGATTTATATGGAAACAGATTTGTATAATAATTAGATATTTTGTTGCAATTTCAAGTATATAAAATCTTACAGAAGTTTTTGTCCATTTGTATCGAATACATCTTATTTTTGAGAAATAAATAGATATATAGTGATAGAGAATAGGAATGTAACTCACAATGTTAAAACATAAAATAGTAGGTTCGATACGGAGATATCGCAATACTCGATCTCTAAATTTTAAAAAACGTAAATTCAAAGATTAACAAGATTCATCAAGGCAAAACGATCTTTGATCGTTCATGATTGTTCCTTGATCATTGTGGCACGTATCAAGCTCAAAGAGAATTTCTCACATCACGCGTCAGTTTCAATGACGCAGCAACACAGCGTGACTATCGATAATACCTACCAAGTTTCCTAGATATACGCGCTATCGTATCAACCATTTTGTTGCGTAGATGATATCACGTGCTCGTGCCAGAAGGTTGGTTATCGTTTCACGTGATAGCGCGAGAGTTTGTAAAAGTCTACGAGATTAACATCGAATCACGAGGTCTGTAAACAACGTCGCGTCGCACTTTTTTATATGCGACGTATTTTTAGCTAAATTGTGGAAAAGCGGCGCGTGTGCTGATACATATTTAGCGATTCAGGCGAAATTTAGTTATCAGAGGCGACAAATTGCTGTTGTCATCCGACTGGAACCAGTTCCATTTGTGTGATGATGATGATGATGATGATAATTCACGATTTAAAAACGATTGTTAGATCCCGTCGCCTTGTTCACCTTGTTGACGCTGCAAGTCATCTTTCGGCGACAACAACGCAATTAACATGTGAAGCTCGCAAACGAATAGGACCGTAACCGTGATATAACGACCTTGTCGATTGCTCTACATTAATTTTATAATCGGAGGCGATGTTCTAATTTCTAGTTAATTCCGCACTTAAAGAAAAAGATTACAATACACGTACATATATACTAACTAGAACAAAACTATGTTAGCGTGATTCAATCGGTGAATCACACGATCGCGGAAAATTTCGCGTTAGTTGATGTCTACGCCGATGTTGATGCTTAACGGCGCGTTGAATTAGAGTAAAAATTCGAAAATCTGTAGAATTAATATTATATTTCAAAAAAAAGGAGCATGCTATTTCTAAAACATGATTATTTACCGTCAATAATATCTACACACTTCCGGGTGCAGATAATATTTAGTTGTGTGTCGAGGCTCGCAGCCAGCTGTTGTAAAATTCTCGCCGTTTTCGAATATTTCATCAACCACTCTAATTTTGAGACATTTACTTTTAATTTGTGTTTTTTTTACGCTAATACATAATTAATTGTTGTAATCCGTCTGCTTACGTTATATATAACATAGTTTTATTTGTGGTCGCAAGGACAAGTACACTGTGTATTAAAAAATAGATACTCTGCGTTAGCATTTAAAGTATAAAAATGGCGAATCATCGAAAATATTTTTCGGCGTTGATGCGCGAGCAACAGGTGTAGCCGCTCCTACGGTCCATTAACGTGTTTACACGGGAGACAAGAACTTTGAACCGTCCGGTTTAATCTCTTAAGCGCTTTCCCCACTCGGACCGCGAGACGCAGAGAGGAAGAAATCCGAAACTCGTTTTCTTCTCGTCATTCACTCATTCTTGTTCTCTCTTCCTCTCATCGTTCATTTCGACGATTTTAGGGAATATTTATTAATTGCCTCAACACGGATCTCAATAATGTAGGTACTTATTTCCGGATGTCGCGATGGTATTTCGACATCGCGAGAGTTTACGATTTATTTCAGTTTTTCGTGGAATTCGAGAAAACACAAATCATGCGCGTTTTGAGATAAAGAAACATCGGCATATATCTCGCGCAAGACCAGTTCAGAATTCTTTCGTGTTTTTTTTTCTTTTTTTTGGTTTTGTCTATGTTGTTCATTTTCACGTCGTTTAAATATACGAAAGATTTTGGAGAATAGACGAAGAGCGCGAGAGACCTTCTCGTTCGTTGCGTCCTTTGGATGCATTGATACTTCTTGCGTGTATTACGCGCGTTTCCGTCGATCTTTAAAATATTCAAATATTCGTGAGATGCTGCTGAATTTAAATTCAGTTTGTCCATTAATATTTTACTACGCAGCGGCTTTTGGAAGATTCTCCTGTTGTTTTCTCTCTCTCTTTCTCTGTGTGTGTGTGTGTGTGTGTGTGTGTGTGTGTGTGTGTGTGTGTGTGTGTGTGTGTGTGTGTGTGTGTGTGTGTGTGTGTGTGT
>QVNV01009050.1:0-25038 GCA_014825455.1 Pseudomyrmex pallidus
TACTCAATATTACATCATATCGTGTATACTTTGTTATTTTTAATAATATAATTTGCATGTCACAATGTGCCCCGGTCTCCCCTATATACCGCATAAAGAAGATCCTCCCATTAGTTCATTAGTTTTACAAGGGGTTTATGTGCGTGGATACATACATCTCGGTGATTTTGCTTACTTATGCGCTCGTATTAAGACCGCGATCGCGCGCATCGTATATTTGACATTCGGTGAGAACCCTGTGCTATCGAAGAAGAAAAAAACAAAAAGCCGATAGACTATTTTCGCGGCTATAAGCGTGACGTTGAGCCACGCCGTAAAGTAAATTACATTGTTATTAGTACTCCATAAAGTGATATTAATATCGCGGAACGAGAGCGGAGCCATTTTGCGAGATGAAAACGGAAGGAAGAGAATGTTGCTACGTTACAGATATATAGACCTCTATGACATCCTTTTACCTTCGGCTACAAGATAATGCCGCTCTTGTTCCAGGGTATTGATGCGCCTCACTTCGGGCTACAAAACACGCTACGTATCGCGTTGCGTAATATTATCGTTTCTTTTATTCATCGCCGAAGATAATTAAAACAAAACATAGAAGAAAACTCATGATTATAAGTCTGAGAAAAAAATAACGGTCGGTAATTTTGTTTTTCTTAATATCGATTGATTTTTAGAAATACTTTTCCTGCGTATAAATTTAAACATTTATTTACAATCTTGGAAGATCGTTAATTGCCTTTTTTTTTTTTTTTTTTTTTTTTCGAAACGACGAAAATTTCCTCAATTCTGTTTTGTACATCATTAGCGGTGTTTAGAGAAGTAATTGCCCGTAAAAAAATTAACGACCGTGTAGCTTGATTAGAGAAGCAAATAGCTCTCGCTGCAAGTGTACATCGTAACAAACTAGGTCGTGTCCATCCACGGCACGTTGCAACAGTAAAAAAAGCGCAACTCTCTCTCACCTTTCGCGAAGGGAAGAACGGAGACGCGAAAAAGAGGTTTTCACCTTATACATCTCGGGAAACATTCTCGCGATGGTTTTTCGATCGCGCGCATTCGTCACTAAACCAGTCAAGGGTCGGGCGCCTTTCAAACACGTCTTTCGCACCCTGTGCTCTGCGAGCGCGAAAATCGGTCGGTTTTGTTCTCTCGATTCGCGCAAATTAAATTCTATTTAAGAAACGCGGAGCGAAAAAGATGTTACTCCAATTTGCGACCAAGTATTTCTTATTTTAAACGAAATTTCTATTAAGTTAAATGTAATTTGCGCTTTCTGTGTGTTAACACTGAGAAAGAAGGAGAACGCGATCTACATATTAAATAATTAAAATGTCAGAAATAACTGACATTAACATAGAGAGTCTGCAAACAGTAACTCACGCAAGTTATACGGATATGAATATGTAATAATTACGTAGTAATCGACTCGAGACGCGCGCGCACTTCGCGTTTGACGCGATCTACTCGGAATCTTAATGTTTATTCAAAACCTCGCAAATTTCTTATTATTTACTCTGTAAAGCGTCTTCTTCTCTCTGTTTCTCTTCGCGTGCGCTCCGTCTAGAGTCATCGTGAAAATAACTTTCTTGGTTCAAATTTGAGCGTGTTTAAACTCGCGCGAGAGAGAAGTTTGCGTTACGAGCAATAACGAGCGATAAGATTCTTAAGGAGACACGCGCCTTCCCTTTAAGATAGTTCAAGAACAGTCTGTTATAAAGAGCATTATGCACGACACGATACAAAGAGAGAGAGAGAAGCGTTTCTGACATGAGTGCACTGCCGCCGCGTCTCCCGGAAAGTTACGCCACTTTCTCGAAAGCGAGTGAGCAAAGACGAGAGAGCACACGCGCGCGGAATGACTTTGTTACTTTACAACGGCGACCGTCAAAGTTCGTTAACATTAAACCGCTGACAGATTGCTTTTGCATATATTCTCAATTCCCAACGCTTTGGAAAGGACAAACCAACCAAGCCGCATAAGCTATTCTTTCTCGAGAGTAAGGGAAAGTAACAAAACGCGAGAACTAACAAAGCGGCAACGCGGTAAACTTTGAGATTTATAATTTTATGCTCCTTGGAATCACTTTATATCGAATAAAAAGAGCGCGTCGAGCAAATTTATTAATTTTGAAAAATATAGTTTAAAAAACGTTGGTTTCTTTCTTTATCTTCACAAACACGTATATTTCTCTTATTTGGAAACACAATAAATGTAAATATTTATAAATGTATCTGTATGTAAATATCTCTATTTAGATTTGTATGTAGAAATGCATTGAAATGCATTTTAATATAAAATAGCTAATCTGATATAAAAAAAAATGTTTTAAATAAAAATTAAATTTCACAATTGATAAATGTTACATATTTTAATAAATTCTGGTTTTTTATTTGAATTGATGTTAAATGTCATTGAATAATTTTAATAGAATAACAAATTGTATCTGAATTTACGCGCAAACAATCAAGTAATATAAAAGACTATGTTTAATTAAATTCGATGAGATTGAAGCATGAGAGACAAATCTCATATCTACATTTGAAAATTTCACAAACTCCACTAACAAACTTCATTAGATTATTTTGCGATATTCAATTTACATATCAGGGATCCGTAAAACGATAAAACGTCGTACGATTCAATAATACTACTGTTGTAAACAATGAAATAAATTGTTACTTTTCTTAATACAAATCGTTAATTATAATTTTAATTTCCCGAGGGAAATAAACGCGAGATGAAGAAACTTTTGATTGCAACAGTAGAGTTGTGACAATTTTTTTCATATATATTTTCTCCAACTCCGAATTACTTCTGAAACGAAGAGGAAAATGCTCGGTGTGTGTAGAACGATAAAATCACTTTTCGCGGCAAACTTCGTTCGGGAAATCTGACAAAATCATGATTATAATTTATCATCTCTTTTGTCTCTCGCTTACCGAACTTCATCATTTCTTCGCACATACAGAATGTCCTAATTTTCCTTTTCGCGTTATAATACACGAAGTCTCTCTTTGAAACAACTTCGACAACTTTTTTCTCTTTCGTAAAAGTCTTGGAGAAAGTATTTCTCTTTCGTACCTTTGAATGTCACGTTATATAATGAACTTCTGTAACGAGATAAGAAATTTTATAAGAGCGTATAATCGAAAGTTGTCCGTTAAACGAGGAATAAAAGTGAGAGAGATGAAAGTATTATCCGTCAATTTGAAGTTAATTCCACGAAAATCCTCCGATATTCAATCGCACAGCTGACAACAAAAAAACGCACAGTCGTTTGTGTTTCTTTGACATTTACATTGAGAAAATCTATTACTCAATACACAGTGGCAGAAAATCAGAAAAAAAAAATCGCACACGAGTTCCCTCGCGTTCATATACGCGTGAAACAATCTGATTATCGAGGCAGAAATTCTGGTTATTGCCTCGGAGAGTGAGATAATTCCCACGACGAGACTACTGGCCGACTACAAGACAAACGCGCTCGTAAATCAAAAGGGGAGAGAAGGGACACGTTGCGTGTCTGAAATCAATCAGTGTTGCGTAAATGAGTTACAATGTGTTGTTCGCGCGTCAATCTTGTGCGCTCCATAAACTTTCGATCCTTAAATCTCTTCCGGCTCTATTCTCCGGATCGCTTTTCTCTCCCCGGCGCAACTACCGATGAAGACAAATCTAATTGGCAACAAAAAGGATTTTCGGGTCGCCGTGCGTCGACCATCCGTGTGTGCCCCCTGTCTTCCCAAATGAATCTCTCGCTGAGAGTGAAACGAATTAAAATCTTATCCGCTCTATAAGTTGAGAGAGAGTTGCAGAGAACGAGAAAAATAAGAAGTAGAAGAAGATACAAATTAAGTCGCGCAACCGCAAAACAAGAACTTTAACTTTTGAACTTTAACTTGCAAGAAATTCCTTTCGCGCAATAAGTCGTACGCAATATTTATAGTTAGAAATGAAAGATCATTGAAAAACTGATAGGTACTTCAATGAGAAAAATTTTGCTCTAATAGAAAAATAAGTTTTAAAAAACAAGCGGCGACGAAGTTAAAATAAATGAAGTTAGGAACGGACTTAAAGAAAATTGAAGCGTAAGCCTTTCGAGAGAGCTTCTTCGCTCAAGAAGCATGAAAGCCCGAAAAGTCATTCATCCGGATCAAAGGCATGTAGATTACCGGCGTTCGACGATCACGCTATGAAACAACGGCCATCAGAGATTGACTTTTATATGAGTTTACATCGTACACCGCATAAACGGATACACAAAGAGCGAACACGTAAATTAAATTCTGCGCACTGCGCTATTCCAGGATAAATGCAAAACGTGCCGTGAATACCGGGTCAAATCTTGAAGGATCTCGGTTTCAACATCGTGCGCTATTATATTACTGATATTTGCGTCAACTGTATATTTGTGCAAAATATTAATCAAATTAATCATACGTTTCGCTTGTTAGCGACGTAAGAGAGTAAAAACACACGAGCGTTTTGTAATGCAAACGACTTTCCGTTGTTAATATTGTTACACATCTTTTTTACCGGAGCAGGAAACTTCTGCGATAAATTTCACCCCCTCGTCCGTCATGATGAATGCCGTCGCCGATCGGCCGTGTATGTTTTTTTTACACCCTGTAAAAATATTTCAGATATAAGTATTATATATGTGTGCGCGTTATTCGTGAAACACGATGTATCAAAATAAAAGAGCAATGTGTCTAAATAATACAAATGTGTCTAACATAAACAATTTCATAATGGCTCAATGGGCATGAGAGGAAAACCCATACGCCGGTTATAATGTAAGAAATATTTCTTGTTCGCGATGCGATTGTGGTGTGTCTGACGTAAAATGAGTGATAGCATGCGGAATGACGATGCGCGATGCCTCGAAATCAAAGCGACGGTAAAATTTCAAGAAGAAAAAACATCGCGGGGATTCTTCGCACGTGTAACGGAAAATACTATTTTATCAAGATGCACACGCATACCTGGTCTCGCGCTCCGAATGCAAATCTACGGTGAATAGGAGATGAGAATGACAATAAAATCCCCGATACGAGAGACCGAAGTTGCGGGTAGGTACGTCGCAATCCATTTGCAAAGCGCGAACATGACGGAGAGAAGCCGCGTGAAGTACGAATCAAACCGCGCTAGCTTTTCAGTTTCGCCGCGAGGGGCCGCCACGAACAAAACAGAAGCTTCGAGAAAGTTAGCAGTCGATAAGAAAACTCTTAAGATACAAACCGGCAAGTTTCTTATCGACTGCCGACAATGAAGGTAAATGTTGTTTACAGTTTCTTACCGATATTCACTTCACAGACGTATAAAGTCTCTATCTATTACATGCATATATTTTTATAAGATAAAAGACAAAAATAGATTTCTTCGAATATATTCACTTTATTTGATATATTTCAAGCCACCTTTGTTGTTTCGTCGACTTGAAAATTGTTTCGTTTTTGTTGCGCACACACATATATATATATATATGTGTAATGCAATTTGCCTTATCATAGATCGGCTGAGGTTGTAATTACAATATTTATATAATCAATGTGCGTGTACATATAAAGACCTGTGTACCACGATCTAAAACCTTGGTCGGAGAAATTAATCAAAGTTATTGGAGCTCGAATCGCTCAAGAGGCACACAGGAGGCATTTTGCGCAAAAACATCCGCAATCGTTGAAGCGATCGCATTTCCCTATTCAAGAAACTGGAATCGCAAGATTGTTGGCCGAGTTGTTCGCCGCGTGTACGCAGGCCTTCAATAACTGTGCGAACATTATCGCAAGTCAGAAACACGAACACGGGAATATATAAATGCATAAAGGAACAAGCTCTTGTGACCGTTTGCTATAAAATTTCCGTTCTGTCTACATACACCACTTGTGGCAAGCAAACAAATGTGTAAGCATACGGAGGAGTTGTAACACATTTCAAATAAAGAAATGTAAAGAGAGGTGTATATTTTTATTTTTTCACGTGAATAACGCATTCAACTCGAAACAAAAACCTTGAAATTTTTAATTACCTAAATATATTTAAGAAGTTCAATTATTTATTGATTCTCACCTCTTGTGAGACAATTGTCACTTAGGTGTATAGAAAAATACACGCACACATTTCGATACAAGGAATTTACAATTAAATAATATTTCAAATTTCTAATGTAAAAAAACTGCTTACACACACACACAAATTAATTTCTCACAACATAGAATGTTTAAAGAAAACTTGACAAGTTATATATATATATCTTGTTATTATCATCAGTATGTAATAATACTGATATATATGTTAGCGTCAAAACCCGAAATCCCGTCTATTCTAGGATTGACTGGTCAATTGGCGGAGCATGGTCAAAGGTCGAAATAAGATTTTTAGCATACTTTTCAATATGCGCTATTGTTGCAGTGACATATTATAGATTAGGTTAGCCCCGCCCACACGTGTACGATAGTATATGATACAGGGGAAATATTGTATACGTCTAAAATGTCCATTCGGGCTTTGACCGTTGTTTCGCGAATTGACCAGTCAATCCTAAAATAGACGGATTTCTTGTTTTGACGCTAACATATATACTGATACTTACATACGCTGATCAGTACTTTTTATACATGTATGTTATCGATTGGTATCAGTACATTTACATTATTGACTTATGTTAAGCGTGAATATTGTTTTTCAGCTGTGTTTTCTACGACCCGATATATATTTAGCTTTGTCTAATTTTAAATATTACGTCCAACGTATACACGACACAAAACATGCGTTTTATTACGAGTTTTGTTTAATCTCGAGAACCTTGTTCTTTACGTATCGTAAAATATAAAACCGCATATATAATATGCGCATGTATTAAGAGCGTATTTTACATATTTTTTGTCGTTTTTTTTCCCACGAAAGTTTCATTCCTATTCAGAGTCGACAGTGTGTGTTTTATTGTGACATTTTCTTTGACGAAGCCAACTTCTTTCACGACACTTGCTTATCAAACCCAAGATAAACGACGTTCTCTCTCTTTCTTTCTTCCTTCCACACATTCCACAAGGTATATGTAACATAAAAAAGAAAGATAAAACCAACATATCTATTCTACATCTTATTCTATTATGTTAAAATTCTTTGAAAGCTGTTGAGGGAAAAAATGATTCATCTGCTTACTCATTGCGACTGACTAAATTTATCAAAGGGGGAACCCGGGTGAACAGCGGCTCTAAATTGGACAATCATCCAACCGACAGCTGTTGCGTCGACGCCGCGGAAAGCGATCAGCTGTTACGTCGTGTGCGCGCGCACACGCGCGCTAGGAACCTTCGCGGCGACACGCGGGACTGTCAGACTGCAGCGCGGGACAATTCGAAGCGTTCCCGTTCGCGACGGAACGAAACCTAGTTTCAGAATCGCCGACCGAATCGTCGCGTTTGCTCGCATCCGGGCCCGAAATAGCGAGCGCGACACGCGCGCAAATCTGCGGAATCGGAACGCGGTTGCCGCGTCGGCAATCGCATGACGTTTCATTGAAGAGGTTGTCGACGAAAGACCGAAGCTCGGCGGCTTCCAGCAACGATCGCGATCCGCGTGATTGTGTGTTTTCTCGTCGATCCGCAGTTTCCCGTCGGCGTTTCCGGATGCTTCGCAGGAAGCGAACGAAACGAGCTCCCGAGCGAGCGAGAAATCACGAGCTAATGCAGGAAGAAGCGAGAGAGCGAGCGGACGTCACACGATATATTCTACGAGAATTTTCTCTCACGTGGGCCGTGAGGTCCCGTGTGTCAAGCGTGCGCGTTGGTGTGAGCGAGACGAAAGGTGGGACGAAAGGGGTCGAGAGAGGAGACGCGAAAAGGACGGAACGAGACGAGTTCCGAACGTAGGAACGAGACGGGAAAAGCAACACAAGCCGAGCGAGCAAAAGCGAATCAAACGGCGTGGAGCGCCAGTATTAGTACAGAGCGCAGTCTTTATCTGCGCTTGTATTATGCTCCGTTGTGAGTGAATTGTCAAGTGAAATCAGAAATGGCTGCCAGCGAGCAACAACGCAAGGTGAGTGCGAGAGCGACCTGCGAGAGAGACAGCGCGGATTATTTTCCGTCGACGGAAACGTCGGCGGGCGACACCGGGCGCCGAGCGCTCGTTCTCCGTTGATTCTCTAGATTGTGTCGTGCGTGCGCGGCGTGTTGCTTTTGTGTCAAAAATCACGGCTGATCGCGCAGCTTTCGTGCGTGCACGCACAACGGATACGTCGTCCGACGACGACGCACAAACGAGACGGACGGACCGACGAACGAGCAAGGGACGACCGCCGCGATTCGTCGGATCGGTGTGTGAACGGCGCACGATCGTTCCGGGATAAAGCGAGGAGGTGCGCGGACATTCCCCGCGCGCACCGCATTCCCGGATAATCGTCCGTCTTCATTCAAAGATCGCGCAGTCGGTCGTCAGTATTTACATCGGTCAGCCGAGCAGCTGTCAGTGTTGGATACGGTGTTGGTGCGGTGCGACGTTGTTGTGTGACAGGCACGAAAATGCACGACGATCACGGTGACGATGTGAGTTTGCGCTCGGAAATCAGAAGATTCCTCGGCACGGATCCCCCATCCTCATTCTTTAATTTTTTTTTTAATTTTTTTTTCCTTTATCCGCGGTCACGCGGCGGGGACACCCCGCAAAATCTTGCTGACGATGCAATCAAAGCAGCGCTGTGCAATATATACAACATTGAACGCGACGACGTTATATGACAGCGCGCTACGAATTCTCGTCGAACGGGTTTCCGTTCCGTCTGTCTGTCTGTCCCTTTTTTTTCTCCCTGCCTTCTTTCTTTCTTCCCTGCGTTTTTCGCTCGAGGGAATTTCTACCCGTGCGCACACGTTCACGCGAATGATCTACGGCACAAAGAAGAAACGAGCTTTTCTCTGGGGGGGGGGAGGGAGGGGAACATTCTCGATGCTCGTTTGAGCGATTTTGTCATTGTTTTCTTTCGACGCAGTCTGAGCGGAAAACAACATATGCGAACGTTCTCTCCTCGACGCCGTTCCCCGGTGTAACGCACGTTCCCGAGACTGCTGCGAGATTGCATCGTCGTCGGGAAATCGACGATAAATCTAATTGCGTCGATATCGGGAATATATCGACGAGGAACGCACAGCGATCTCGTTTTGAACAAATCAATCGGGAGGAATCGCCCGAGTTTTAATTGCTTCTTGACTGCCATATAATGCCGGATCTCCTTTTTCGTTTCACGGAAGTCACGTTTGATAATCAATCGGGGGGGAACTTGGTTGTCTCTTCTATCTCTGGGCTTCGTTGTCTCTTGCTTATCGATAAGCGTCGAGGCGCTTTTTCAAAGTTTTCGACGACGAATCGATTGCGCTACGCGAAACGAACGAGCGATCTTCGTGTTTCGTCGGGCATTGTTAATTGCCGCACGCTACATCATTCGCAAACGGAACACATTCCCTGTCAAAAAACATCGTGTCATTGCGGATAAGCGGGAGCGTGAACGTGTGCGGATGATTTGCATGAGAGCTGCTGCTTCTGCTTGTTTGTTGCTCGCCTAGGCGTGCTGTGGGATTTGCCTCGCGAACGATTCGCGACATCATCAAAAATACGTCCGCGATTGGGATTCTCTCTTTTTCTCGTTTCGTAAACAGACGTTGAGACATATGTCGAAATAGTGCGCGCATGCATGATCCATTTTGTACGTGTCTAAGGACTAGTTTTTCTTTCACGCGTGACGAACTTTCTCATTTATTTTAATCGCGATCGACGGCGAGATCGGGAATATCGAATCTGGTTTTTCTTAGATCCTTGAGTTTATTTTCCTCCTCCCTCCTTCTTCCTTACGCCGACCGAGTCGATCCGGCCAAATTGTAGATGTGGATCAATGTCGAGTGTAAAAGTTTAAACACAAGCGATATGCGACCTCAGATATACTGACAGCCTGTGTGTCACTTTAAGGTTTCACCAATACAGCAACATGGCTACTTACGGCTATGATGTAAAACTTGATGATACACGCCGAGAATATTTCCTAATGCAGGGGAGAGAAAGAGAGAGAGAAGGAGAAGAAAACAATTTTTGTAGCGTTGTTTCTCCGTAGAAAACTTGTTACCTGGAATATTCTGCGGAATCGCGCGTACAAAAACATCTTATACAATTTAATGTCATCAGAAATTACTTATCAATTGAGATTAAAACTGGCACTTGATACACGAATGCGTACATATTATTGCAATCGGAGAAATAAAAGGAGAGCAAGAGATATGTGATGCTAAATAATTTTGTGTATTTGAAAACATTCTTATACCGAAAGATAAGACACACACAAACATTTTTACTTCTTTGTTGTTGAATGAAATTTTAATAACAGCAATTAAGCAATCATAATTATAATATTTAAATACGCTGAAAAATGATTAAGACTGATGAAATCTATGTAGTCATTTTGTTCTGACTACAGCGGCGTGTTGCCCTCATGGATAAAATATGTTAAACCACACCCACTTTAAGGGAAACGGAACGAATTTATCATTTTTCTTCTCTCTATTATTGTTTCTTTCTCTCTTCCCTCTCATGTATTTCTATAATTTACTTTAGATTAGTAGAATTTTAATTAAGTGTGATAATATGAGAAATTATTTTGCAATTATGTAGGAAGCAAGCGAAACACGAGAACCAGCTCATCACGCAAGACGTCCCATGAATGCATTTCTGATATTTTGCAAAAGGCATCGGGGTTCGGTGCGATCAGGTTTTCCACACTTAGAAAACAGAGCAGTCACGAGGGTCTTGGGTGAATGGTGGGCAACTCTTCAGCCTGATCAAAAACGTTCCTACATAAATCTTGCACAGGAGGTAAATATAATTCCAACAGAAGAATAATGGTGATCAGTTGTTGAATCAGATCTTGTGCGCTGTTAAGGATGAAATATCGTTTCATTTAACATTGTATGTTTGCACGTCCTCATACTGTGATTTCTTTGTTAAGGGATTTTTCAAAAGAAATTGTGAGATAACGTGGGACAATTAATTCTTTCAGTATAAAGATGCATTTCTAAATGCAAATCCTGATTTCAAGTGGTACAAACTACCCGCGCCTCCATTGCGCACTTTAAACACTAGGCCTACCAACAAGAAACAAGAGTCGGGTAGTGGTGTGCAATCCACGGATAGTGTCAAATCTGAATATGAGTCTTCCGATTGTACAAAGTCAGATAGACGAGACGGACAATCAATTCAACCAGGCAAACTGGCGGACGAATCCCAGATTGGCGGGCTGAGTTCTCTTTTTACTCCTCAGAAAACAGAGATACCTGACGAGCAGACAGTTAATGGTATTGTGACGGAAAGTGACGCCGTTCCAAAACCACCGAAGAAACGATACACAGAATTACCTTTTCAAAATGAAAGTCAAAAAAAAGACTGCAAAGCAGATCTCTTTGGCGAAAAGAAAAGAAAAACAACTGAATCCAATAACAACGAACAACAGGAAACGGTAAGAATTGATCAATTGATCAAATATTATGTGATGATACAAACATGTGATGTTTTTAAATTGCATCGTACAATATTATCTCAGTTTTTTTGTGACATTTCTGTTTTAGATAATAGAAGATGAAAAACATGCAATAAATACATTTGTGACGCAACCAGAGGAGAACAGTTTTCGTGGAGAAAGAACATGTAAAGGTTTACGTTATCAGAAATTCCTTGCTGAACAGATGAAGAATATTGGCCCATCTAGCCAGCAAGGCAAACGGAAACGAACAGCTGGAAGTCATGGGTAATGAAGAATTCTAATTTTGCCGTAATATATCGTAAGTTTGTATAATTTTTGCACTAAAGATCTGCTTTTTATTGTTCCAGACTTGAAGAACGTCCAAATGAAAGGAGAAATTCCATTTCTTCGAACATCAGTGAAAAAACAGATTCTTTGAGCAGTGAAGGAGGAAATAGTTCTCGTGGAGAACTAGAACATCTGGTAGAAAGGTGATCTAATTCTTCTATCTTGTTAGATTTCATATTTTGAACATTTATGCTAATATCTCTTCTCTATATATCGAAAATTAGCGCTGAAGGAAATATAGAAGCTTCCAAACCTGAAGACACAGAAACTGAAGAAGCTGAAAATCAGACGGATTATGGATCTTGGACACGTAAAAGATTTCGAGCCGAGTACGTATTCCGCGCGTGACTTTCCGGTTTTAATATTACATTAGAAAGATACCTTTCTATACTAATAACTAAATAATTTTTTCAGGGACTTTAATTTGGAAAAGAAGATCGAAGCTTTGCCATCTTTAAGTTTAGAAGAGTTTCAAGAAAAGAAAAAACAGCAACGTACGAAAAAAAAGAAAATTCTGCAAAAATTCAGTTCTTCGACAAACAAGAAACATCAAAGTAATTCAGCTAATAATCAGATAAACGGCCAGAATCGAAGAGCGAACACAAGTGAAAGTTTAGAGGAATCAGAGAAAGCCCATCTAGTTGGGAGCCAGAAACGAAAAGCACGCAAGCAAAATATCACACGGAATGCCGGAGCAATAAATTCTGCTAAACAGTCTGAGGATCAAGAACCAAATAAGTGTAAGTATATATTATTTTCTTATTATTTTATAAGTATATATTTTCTCCTAACAAATTCAATAAAAAAGTGTCATATACCTTATGTGCTTTAATAGATTCGACAAGAAAGATCTTTTATTTCAATTTTTTTAAACTTATAACTCCATTTTATAAAATGTATTTCCATAATATTTTGTCTTAAAAATCTCATAAAATATCTATATAATGATTTTTTTAACGCTATGATATGATAAAAAATATATCCGTTCACTTATCACATTTTAATTAATGTTGCACATTAAAAATAGCTTGGTGCGCATCTCCGGATCTTGAAGCTCTAGCGTGTCTCGCAACGGTTGCCGCTAATAGAACAAAACTTACCAAAAATAACGCTTAATAATATTATTCGTCAATAAGAGTCGGTAGCAAAATACGCTACAGAATGTCGCACTACGAAAACCAAAACTTTATTACGTTTTTTCCACACAATTATATTTTTCCTATTCGGAATTATATACATCCAAACATACTTCTCCAAGTGCTGTTATAAATGATACTTCTCAGTATCGATAACATAATTCTTATTATTGATATATATTTATATATATTATATATATATTAATATTATTACTCTTTATATATATATTATTACGGATATTAATATTATGACTGCTGTTTTGACTGTAGACTATTCCATTATTCACAGATAGTAGGTGTATGAGGAAAGTGTGTTTTTATTCAAAAAGTAAGAGGTTTTTTATTCGTAAGGTAGCGAGATAAAAATATCTTTTTATCTTTATTCTATAAAGTTTATTTCGTAAAAAAAAGTCGTTTTTTCAATTATGTTTAAAAAATGCATATAATTTTATTCACGTTGATCCTACGGTTAGTTTGTACATAAAACAGAGAGTTAATTTATCTAGTACAAGATAATCAATTATGTTAATGCAAACAGTAAATTTTATTATATGTTACATTAAGGTTGCAAAAGTAATTTTAACTATTAGTTAATTTCTTCTTCTTTGTACGCCAAATCTAGAGTTTTTGTGAGATCTTTCATAGAGAATCATGATAAAAGCCAACAATTAATCTGATTAGATAACGTGAAGCTGTGAAGTCTGACTGGTATATGAAAAACATTGAGTCAAACAAAGTATATAAACACGAAACGATTTATATATTATTTTTTTATATAGAAGATTTATATAAAGATTTTTATTTTTTATTCTTCCGCAATTTGTTGGTTTTATTTTATACGAAGGAAGTGTGAGAAAATTTTTGTAATTTAAGTTACGATTGCACCAGATAAAAACGCTTTGTGTCGCGAATCGTAATACTTGAAGAGAACTCAGTTTTCGATAATGTATAATGTATAGACACGAAAACATTGACTTTATATACTTTATATTCTATATCGGCGTTTGATGTACATAGGTATAGGTGCAGTATTATTGATAAGAATACGAAAGATAACGTGGAATATCCTTCGCACGATACAGCGTGAACATAAAAAAAAAAGGATATAATCAAAATGAGGTTGATATACATACATACATATATACGCGAGACCACTATTATTTATATATGTTGTACATGCATACGAATAGACGCGTAAGATTTAAACATGTATAAATTTTCATGTATGTACACGAATGTGCATGAATATATCTTTATATTGTAATACGTGTATATCCGTATATGCATGTAATAGAGTGATAAGACTACATATATATGTGAATGTATATTTATAATATTTATATCAATTATATATATATATATCTATTATTGTATATCTAGCGGTTAAGATCACAAGGATATGTGTGCGACTTTGTGCTCTGTTTGAGAAAGTAAGAGATTTGTCTGTGATTTCGCGCGCGAGACTAAAGGAGTTTTTAATATTTTATATTTTTCTATTATATAAATATTCTCTTTTTATTTGTTTTTTCCTTTTCTCTCTACAAGGAGAGACATGCAAAACTACTTCTACTTTTCTCTTTTATTTTCTTTCTTTTCATGTATATATATACATATATATGATACAAAATTTTATTTGACCAATATAATATTTACCTTTTCGTGGACATACACATTGTTTATAAAACAAAACAAAGAAAAAAAAGATAGAAGGTTAATAGGTTTCTCTGTAGTTTGCAAAGGAATGTACTGATTATATTTCAAATGTGCCTTGAAGATATATGAAAAACATAGTGATTAAATAACCGACCAACAATATATATTTTCGATTCATTTCACTCTTCTGATCGCATTTTAACTTTTACATTTTGTACCTATTGTGTGTGCAATGTGCAACTGTGCTGGTACAGAATTTTACAATTGGGCCAATGTATAAAAGATCGCATATTTAACGAAATCAGGGGAGAAAGTTTCGAATTTTACTGCACAAAACATCTATGTACCTTAGCTTTAAAAGAATGTATGTAATTTACACGAGTCTCTATATATGTGTACATATTGTATACCATTTATATGAATAATAAAGATATATAATATTTTGATGTAACATCACGCGTGTGCATTTTTAAATTGTAAACTGTTTATTTGTAATTTATATTTATTTATCTTTTCTTCTTTTTTCATAAAGATCAGAAATAATGCGCACGCTACATATCGTCGTATGTATTTATGCAGTTTTAGAATCAAATCTAAGAGCCAGTTTTATCTTCGCGACTGCGAGCGTCAACTATAATTGGTTACTTTCAGCTGATCAATCGACATGATCAACTCCAACAGAATAATCGACCGATTAAATTAATCAAAGATGACGAAAATTGCTTCTAGTCATACATTTAAACGCAATTCCAGCACGTGTTTGCCAGAAACAACTCATTGTGCCAATCTAAAAACATACTCTCTAGGGAAAATCTCCATGATAGCCAACTTTACTGTTAAAACGCCAAATCAATTAACATTAAATCAATATAATTATTATATATATATGCAAATAGAGACACGGTAATATACATGTGAAAAGCAAGTGTAAAGTCGAATTATTTGTGTCAAAAAATCAATTGTTGCCACAATTTTTATCGTCGATGCGAGATATCGACGTATCGATGACAAACGATATTGTTGTCTTCGATAAACTTGATTCTTTCTGACTCTTTCACTTTCACCGAAACGTCCACGTGAAATCGTCAAGTACGTTGAGTGTGTTACAATATTTGTTTCACTTTCACACATAAAAGTAAAAGTTACAAAAATAACGTAAGATCGAACGAAATCTTACTTTTCTAGAATCAAATACATGTCGTTACATTCAATAATTTTTGTGTATCTATTGCATATTATAGAGAACGTATGTGTGTGGTACACATGTTAATTCATACATGTTTGTCTATGTTTACCAAAATTTTATATACGTTATCTTACTGATTTTGTCGATAGTTTATAATTAGTTTTAAAACAGAACAACAATTTTGAAGAAACAGCGTTAATAACATGTTATTTTGCACGTAACCTTAAAGTGAAAGCTAACCTATATCCTACACCTAATCTTTAAAAATACATATATAGTACGTTCTCTATAATAATTTTTTAATTTATCTTTACATTTCAAAATATTTAATTTATCATTATATTTACAAACTGTTACGTTACATTATGTTATTGCTTTTTATAGAATGTTGATGCCAAAAAAGAATCGTGTGGCTATTTACGAGTATCTCTTTAAAGAGGGTGTCATGGTAGCAAAGAAAGATTTTATTGCAAAACACCCAGAACTAGAAAACATTCCCAATCTTCATGTTATTAAAACCATGCAGGTAAGTTTTATCTTAAAGTTTTTGTTATTTTTATTGAAATTTTTATGTGAAACAAAGTACAGTATAATCTACATTGATATTTATTCTTGTTAATTTTTCAGTCTTTGAAATCCAGAGGATATGTGAAAGAACAGTTCGCTTGGAGACACTTCTATTGGTATCTCACAAATGATGGAATTGAATACTTACGTGGATATCTGCATTTGCCGCCAGAGATTGTTCCTTCTACTCTGAAGAAACAACCGAGGTCAGAGACTACCAACAGAGGCCCGAGACCCACTGCAACGAGAAGCGAAGGTTCCAAATCGACAGAAGATCGTGCGGGATACAGACGAGGTCCGGGTCTTGCAGGTACCGGTGATAAAAAAGCCGATGTTGGCGCGGGTACCGGTGATCTCGAATTCCGCGGTGGGTTCGGTCGTGGAAAAGCACTTCAATAACTACTTTTTTTAATGTAAAATAAATAAATATCTTAAAATTTCAATATCGTGAATCACAGCTTTTTTTTATGCCCTTGTACAGTGCTCTTACATATTACTACATGTGTTTATTCAGTATATTAAAAGACGCATACACAGTTTCAATTCCTCTTTCCTCTATAAGTTCTTTATTTCTTAATATAAAGCTACACAGTTTTTTTTCTTTTTTAAACTGCATGCTCTTTTACAAAGATTTGTATTCCTCCACTAATTCTTTATTCATATTTTATACGCACGCAGAAGCAAAAATTACAGAGTATATAATATAATATATAATTTGTATATATTATACACATAATATATAATATATATATATATTATATTATATAATAAACTTAATAATGGAATATTTAGAAATTAGACCTGTTTTCATTGTTGGACAAAATGCGCCTAATAAATTGAGATTTTTAATCATAGTCATCACAGATGTTTTCATATTTGTGCTTACAACAGCAAAAAATTATAGATACAGTTCTTATATAGTCGTAAAATTCTTACTAATTACGATTTTTAATCCGATAAGGTCTATTATAATAAATACTGCTTCTGAAGCAGGTATAATTGCTGCAATTATTCCAAAAACAAATCTTTTTTTCTTTGCGACAAAATATATTGCAATGGAAAAGCTTCAATAAAGACAGGAAGATAATTGACTTTCTTATATATATATATATATATGCTTTTAAAAACAGATATAAGAGATTTTGACTGACATAAAGTTTGATTCAATTTTTGTTTTTCTATCTTCGTATTAACAATCGGTTTTGGTTATCGTGACTATATTGTAATATTTACAGTGATATACCAAACCTGGATGTATTATAATTAACATTTATAAATAGGAAGGAAACATAAATTACAGCAATTAGAGCTCTTATCGCACAAACCTTTTTCTGGAAGATATACAAAGCAGAAAACTTTAATTACAATTTATACTTCTAATATTATATCGATATATGAGATATGTATTTTAATATAAGTAGATTTCTCTCTCTCTCTCTTTCTCTCTCAAAAAAACCCTGTTCTAACTAAGTTATTTGTTCTAATTAAATTATTAATGTGACAACTTATTCTCATTACTTGACAAACTTACTATTTTAGCCTAATCACGCAGTCAGTTTTAGAGAAAAACTATCGTTGTATATTTATCAAGTCAATTAATATCATGTAAATATTATGTGAATCAATATCAACATAAATTTCCTTAATATATAATTTGCCTACACTATCCTCTCAGGTTTAACTAACAGGTATGTATGTAATATTTCAATTATTGTTGTGTATTACTTGAACACAATATTTGTAAATACAAGTACTGCATTAAAGTGACACGTTGTTCCTATTTAAAATGTTTAACAAGAGCACATCAAGGATAGATGACAACAATTTTTATTTTTAAAAATAAATCGCAGCTTTGTTTATTGATATATCTTTTAAAACTCATACAAGGAAGAATTTCCATATTTCTATATTTTAAAAAATATTACTTTTTAGTATCATAGAGAGAAGACATTGTAGTGACTGATTTTAAAATCTATACATACAAAAAGAACATATTGTTAGCTGCTCACCTCTTTCTTTTTCATTGTCCCATGTATATTAAAAACTAACATTATTGAACTAAAATCTATTCTGCTCTTGTTAGCAACAGAAGTCTAATGAATATGCGTAAAATTCCCATCAAATACATCAAGTTTCCACTTCAATTTCCTCTACCAAATTGAAATGTTTATGTACTCAAGATACAGATGTCCAACATAATAACATTTATACAATATCAGTCAATCAAAATATTTTTAATAACCTGTTGTAAAACCTGGAAGCGAAAGGCTATCTCAATAATCTATCACTTTTGTGCCGCAAATGGAACACAGACTAAGATATTAAAACATTAGTTTCAAGCATTTCGTTAAAAGAAGAGGGAACACAAAAAGCAAACAAAAAACAAAAAAAAAGGCAAAGGAGAGGAGGACAATTTTCTAATAGTCTATAGAGTGAATGACAGCGCGGCAATTAGCCGTTGTCGCATTTTACTGTATCACAGTTGCTCCACAACAGACAGTTGCCGATGCCACTGTAACAGATGAGAAAACAAGCGGTGACGAACACGAAGCTGCAGATGGTGCACGGCTTGCGCTCGAGGAAGAAACCGATTAAGTAGAGACCCATGAACATTGCATGGGTCTGCAGCAGCGCTGGATTCACGGGTTTCGGTATCAGCAGCACCGGGATCAGCCACTGCAGGCAGTACATTCTTGTATCCGGATCCGCTGTGTGTGGCAAACTCGGTGACCGTTTCGCACGTCAGACAAATTTTGCATCTACAACGGGATCTTTGAAGAAACAAACAACAATTATTATTAAAACGTTTATATTCGACAAACTCTTGTATGTATCGAGATGCCAAGTATCATTTAGTCATTAACCTGATTCGAAAGCATCGTTGCACGCACGGCAAGTCGAGCCTTCCTTCAAACTCGCGCGCACATCCTTCGTCGTCACGATTGCACGCACATCCGATCACGGTCGATGTATAAAACAATTTTCGCACAATTACGTGACCACCTAACCGCAGATCAAACGACGAACATATTATGAGCAATTGTGACGCCGCGATATGACAAAAATCTCGTTTGGAAATTACGATACGACCCCGCACACATACGATACGATCGCCATTGCAATTTCGATTGAAAAAGTCGATTGTCGATGGTTCACACTATCGTTCTGTGTGTTTCCCGCGTTCTCGATTGACTGTCAGCTGTTATTTATACTTCGCTCTGTTGATTATTGTGCAAATCGAGAAATCATGTAGATATACTTTTGTGTTTTATCGTGTTTTATCTCGAATCCTGAATTGGTTATGAACCGGCACAAACCCGTGAGGGGATTCACGTCCCCGTTAATTGCTCAATCGCGATCGGACGTCAAAGAAAATGTAACGAAAACACCGGTCGATTTGACAAATTCTCAAAGCAAATCCTTTAGAAGTAACTCGCAGATTTTGAATTTGTTCGTAACGTCGAAGGAAGAATGCGATACTGACAACAGTGAGATGAAAAATAAGTCGCCGACGAAATTGAGTGCTTCTGTTTGCGTGACAAAAGCGTCGGCTGCTGATTCGTTCGAAACAGGAACAAAAAAGTATTTCAAAAGTAAATTATAAAAAGAATTTTGATATTGTGCTATGTATAAACATTCATTTTTCTATTACAGTGTGTTTAACGTGGTGTACGGCAAAGTAACTTCAAAGAAGCACAAAACATGGGAAGGCGATGGTTTGTTAGAAGTGACTGGAAAAAGCGCAGTTCTTAAGGTAAAAAATCAGATTTTCAAGTTAAAGATATTATGTTTTATATTTTCTCTCTTGTCACATAATAGGACCTAGATGGTAATGTTATGGGAAGAACTACTGTCACTTCTAGTGACGTTGTGGAAGGTTTCAAATTGATTATTGGACACAAAGAAGTTGAGGTGAGAATCTCAATTACAAATTTGTATTCTATAGGCAATATTTTTTTGTTTTGTGCTAAATATAAGAATCCAACAAAGTTAATGTTAGATTATAGACCGAGCATCACAAGAACTATCTGTAGTGAGAAAGATTCCTGAGAATAGTATAAGAGAGAAACCATCCCAAACAAAATTCAAAGCATTAATATCCCTAAAAAAGCAAGATGCTACAATTCACACAGAAAAGACATCTGCTGTTGATTTATCTCGACCAGATACAAAAATGTAAACATCTTGCAAGTATTAGAATATAAATTAAATTTTAATTTCTTATACTATAACAAATATTAATGTTTCTTGCAGCATATTTAGTGTAACATATGGCAAAATAACTTCAAAGAAGCACCAAACATGGGATGACGATGGTTTGTTAGAAGTAATTGGGAAAACTGCAGTTCTTAAGGTAAACATACGCACATATCGAATATATATTTGTCACTTTTTGAATATTGTTTTAATATCTTTAATACAAACAGAACTCAAATGGCAATATTATTGGGAAAACTAAAATTAACCCAAGTAATATGGTGAAAGATTTCAGACTGATTGTAGGGAACAAACAAGTTGAGGTAAGAATTTCCTTAAATATTTGTTACTGCTGTTGTTGTACGCAAAGAGTTTAATAAAATTAATTTTAGATTGTAGATCAAGTATCACAAGAGTCATGTGTATCAGAGAAAAGTCCTGAAAAAGAAGAAGTGGAAGAACCATTAGCAAAAAAATTTAAATCATCAACAACACATACTTTTGTGCCTCTGCTATCATCTTCAAAAAGTACAAATTTCTCTGTTAGAGGATAAAAAATATTAATTAGGGTATAATATAAAATCTATTAAATGAAAATTAAAAGTATTTACATCTTACAGGACTGGTATTGAATTGTGAGCCTTTAGTGATGCCACTAGTGAATCCTGTACAGGAGAGCCTGAAAGATTCAGAAAAAGAGCACGAGGTTTCAGTTGATTTTTGCTTGGCAACGAAACTCAGAGAACACCAACGTCACGGAATTGTGTTTCTTTATGAATGTTTAATGGGACTGAGACTACCGAATTATTTTGGTACGATTCTAGCCGACGAAATGGGACTTGGCAAAACTATACAGTGTATCACGTTAATCTGGACGATGTTGAAAAAGGGTCCGTACGGTAAACCGATTGTGAAACGCGTGCTTGTAATTACGCCGAGTAGTTTGTGCGACAATTGGAACAAGGAATTCGTCAAATGGTTGGGCAGCCACAGAATATTTCCGTACGTTGTGGATGGAAAAAATAAGCCCAAGGATTTTACTAAAAATCCCGGTAACTCAGTAATGATCATCAGCTACGAAATGTTCAGCAGATGTCACACGGAGATCAGCGAGATTGCATTCGATTTGATCGTGTGTGACGAAGGTCATAAACTGAAGAACAGCAATGTAAAAGCGGCAAAAGTAATTATTGCTCATGTGTTTCTCTGCATACATCATGTTAAATACTGCATGCAAATATTACATCAGATTATCAAATTTTAATTAATCATTTATCTTGCAGTTGTTGCACGAAATGGAATGCAAAAGACGAATTATCTTAACGGGCACTCCCATACAAAATGACTTGAAGGAATTCTATGCGCTTGTCGACTTCGTTAATCCAGGTATTCTCGGTACTCCTGTCGAATACAAAAGTTATTACGAAGATCCCATTGTCGCGTCTCAGTGTCCTCGCGCGGACGAGGAAATTCTCAGTCTGGGTAACGAGAGAGCCACGGAATTACACGAACGCACCAAAGTATTTATTCTGAGACGTACGCAGGAGACGATAAACAAATATCTACCGTGCAAACACGAAATAGTTTTGTTCTGCTGCTTATCCAACAAGCAACAATATTTATATACTCGAATTATTGACTCTTGGTTCGACAAGATTTGTATAGATAAAAGCAACAATCATTTGTCCGTTATTACCGCTCTTAAAAAGATTTGCAATCATCCGAACCTGCTGATAAACGAAAACGAAAATACGCCACAAGACATTTTGCCGAATGCGATGCAAATAAAACGGGACGAGACTTTTACCGACTATTGCGGTAAGATCACGATCGTGCGGACACTGATGAGAAACTTGAAAAAGACTGACGAGAAATTAGTACTGGTTTCTTATTACACGCGAACCCTCGATCTTCTCGAAACTATATGCAACATGGAAGGACTGAAGTTCTTACGATTGGATGGCAGTACGTCAAGTTCGACACGGTCGAAAGTTATCGAGCAATTTAACATGCGAACAACAGACGATAGTGAGTTTTTTCAAACATATATTGTGCGTTCAGAATGGGAAAATTGATGTGCCATAGCAAGACGATATTTGCAGAGATCTTCTTACTAAGTGGAAAGGCAGGTGGACTAGGTTTGAACTTGCCCGGAGCGTCCAGACTTGTTTTATTCGATTCCGACTGGAATCCTGCGTCCGATGTACAAGCTATGGCAAGAATTTGGAGAGACGGTCAAAAGAAAGACGTTTACATTTACAGGTAAGTAATAATGTTATTGTAATTTATGATAATGTATTATTTCAGACTCTTTAATAGTCCCTACAGTCTTAAATATTTATAACGTCAGAAGCGAGAAAATATATGCTGCTGCTTCTGGCACAACCAAGTATTTTCGACTTTTCAAGACATCGACCGTTTATCATATTTTATGTATATTAAGTAAATTCATGTAAAAATATTTTGTTTTATAATAATTGTAAGTAGTGTTTTGACGCAGTAACTAACTCGAGAAGCTTCAATAGAGCTATATGTATAATATGTATATGAAGTACAGTGTGTAAAAAATTTGTTTTAACTTGTAGATTATTGACAACAGGTACGATAGAAGAAAAAATATATCAAAGACAAATTAGTAAAGCTGGTTTGAGTGAATCTGTGGTGGATCTAAACCACCTTGGTTCTTTAAAATTATCAACTTCAGAATTAAAGGTGCTTTCTTTGAGAGTAAAAAAAATTAAGAAAAATAAATAATTGATCTATTTAGTTATCGAATAATTGAAAACTTTTTCATTCTTAGGATTTGTTCACTCTTACAACTGATACAGTCTCATTAACGCACGATTTAATGAATTGTTCATGTTCTGGAAAGAACAATGAACATATCTCTTCGGAGAATTTAAAAAACGATGAAAACACGGAAAGTCAATTTACAGTACAAAAACCATCTCGCCACAATTTAACTATAAATCAACTTCTACGTTGGCATCATTACAAACAGCCAATTCCAAGTGACATTATGCAGGTAGAGTGAGATAGATAAGAATCCGATAAGCAAAAGAAAACAATACACAAAATGCATGTATAACTTTGATTTACAGAATATCTTGTTAGAGGAAACGAGTGACAAGATAACATTTATGTTTATAAATTCTACAAGATAAAAAAAACTATGTTTAGATAAATGAGAAATTTGAAGTACACACATTCTGGATGATAGAAAAACTTTATTTTTCAGTACAACGAAATGTTTTTTATAAAATACTGTGTCTCTCTTTCTCCAACATACAGAATATATTTACAAACACAAAATGTCATAAGATCTGTGATTATTTATTTTTATGTATTAATAAAAAGGTACAAAAATAATTTTAGTTTTGTTTTTTTTATTGTTGTAAATATATTTTAAAGCTTATTTTTTCGCGATAAAAATGCAAGAAACCTTTCAATCAGATCAGGAGACTCGCATCGTCTTTTCACTTCTGCCATTTCTTCTGCATTGACCTCTAACAAAATCTCTCTGTTCCATTTGCTTACCAATCGTTTAGTTGCTAGTATCGACTAAAAAAATTAATTTTGTTATTGCACATTATATGTGTATATTGCGTGAAAAAAAATGCAAAATGCAATATTTAATAATACCTCTGAAGAAAGTTTTGATACTTTGTTCAGATATTTCCATACTTCTTCAAGAGAATCGTGATTGTACACCTCGCTAACTAAACCGTATTGCTTAGCTTCATGAGCAGTCATTTTATAGCCCAAGTATAACATATCTCCAGCCTGAGAATGCAGTTTTTATAATATTATATTATTATACCGTGTAATATTACGACGTTTGTTCAATAAGTCCGTGCAAAATTTGAAACATGACGTTACTGTGATAAAATTGTCGACGACTTTATGTCCAACAATCTTCACAGAATCGCTCACCAAATTTGAGTCAGATTTGAGTTAGTCTGTTATTGACTGTTGTTTGAATCGATCAATCTTTAGAAAAGAAGGTAAAAAAACTTGAGAATTGTTAGACCAAATAGATATATTGATTTTAAAGATGATTATGTAGAAAAATAAAAATGATTTTTTCCAAAAGTACGTTTTTTTTTTTTCATTATTTTTGCACAGATTTATCAAACATCTCTTGTATAATTGCGTAATTAATTTTGATCACTTACACAGTATTATTCTAGGCAAAAAACTTGCAACAGCAGAAAATTTTAATGACAATTCATATAAAATGTTTTTATATCTAATATTGTACCTTAGAATGTCCCAATAATCTAGGGTAAATATATGAAGAGCACGCTTCAGCAACAAGACCTAGAGAACTGAATGGTAATTGGAAATATGCCTGTAATTTACATAACATTTACACATTTAATATTTACGCACATATATTACGCTGTACATACTACATATTTGTTTTTTTTTTTTTTTTTTTTTT